>JAKTWI010000436.1:4862-19854 GCA_030561065.1 Sporopachydermia cereana | reverse complement strand
AAAACCTAAATCTGACGCCTTAGACCACTCGGCCAAACTCCCAGTTTTCTGCAAAATTCAAAAATGGGCTTTGTTATGAGGAGACTGTAGATGTAGAGATACATGGAACTAGGAAAAGAGGTGATTTGATCTGAGAATACATGAATGGAGTGCTATGCAAGGCTATTGGAGTAATTTTGAGTCATTTGATGTTGATATTAGGTGGTGCATGTCCGCCAGAATGTATGAAACACACATGAGTCTTGTTCTGATGGAGATTGATGAGGTGGTCTCCCAGTGTTTAACTGACTGATTAAAGAGCGCAGCTGAACATCGTTGCAGAGTGAAAGATTATGAAAGTGAAGCAGAAGAAGCACTGTACATGAATGAAGCTAGCGAGACGGCCATGTTGCTCAACAGCATGACCAAAATGACCTCCCTTTAGCCGGGCGAGATATGTCGACATCGTCATTGTCAAAACTCAATTTGGAGATTGTGTTGGACTCGTTCAGGACAGATTTCAATGAACCCAAATAGGCCGCTCTGGCAAATATTTGGTTGATGTTGGTGTTGCTTTTGGCGCTGGATTCAAAACAGTCATTCACGGGATCATACTCTGTGTCGACCGTCTGAGTTATTAACGAATTGGATATCAGATTCTGCAGCTCCTGGCCACTGACATTGGGGACGTTGTTGTAGTATGCAAAATAAAGGGAGGCGAATTCCCTGGCCTGCCGTAGTGATATCCGCTGAGACTGGGTCTGATCAATTTTGTTCCCCACTATAAGAAGTGACGGACTGGCCACATGCACATTCTCTATGAACACATGAAACCATTTCGTCAGATTGGAGAAGGAGGCTGCAAGAAGTTAGTATTTGGTCTACCATCATCAAGAGCATAAAAACAGAGACTTACCAGGATTTGTACAGTCATACACAAGTATCGCAACATCTGTGCCTCTGTAGAACGACGTTCCTAGCGAGTTGAACCGCTCTTGGCCAGCCGTGTCCCACACCTGGAGCATAACGGGTCCAAACTCAGTCTCAACTTTAGATGTCAGATAGTCTCCTCCCACAGTTGCTCGGTATGCCTCAGAAAAGCTGTGATAGATAAACCGATTTCGTAGAGATGTTTTGCCCACCGAGGCGTCTCCCAGTAAAAGGACTTTCACTGTTTTCGGCGCTGCCTGAACCACGCTGCCATTTGAATCATACCCCAAGCCTGCTTGAGTGAATGCCGCGCTCATGGTCTCAGAAGCGTATGGCAGGTTTTCCGAGTGAGTGAGGGTAGGGAACACCCCTCAGTAGCTGCTTGGGCTTCACAGATGTGATCTTTCTGCCAACCGATAGTTTCCTTTTGCTACTCCAGAAGCCCTGAAATCCAAATGGTGACCAGCCCAGCAGCCAAATGGCCCGATTTATGGCTCACACAGTCACAATTATGATCACTTTTCACCCTCCAACTATCTTTCCTACTCATGCTTCAGCCACCTTACTACCCACCTCGTGATCGCTCTTCCAATCGGTACCCTCAGCCACACTTTCCCTGCGCATACAAATACGCAATTCCGTTCTGCCTCCACTTCAGTCAAACCCAAACCTTTCCTCCTTTAAAGCAATCATTTCTCAGCCTCCATTGTGCCTATCGCCATATCTACTGTATGTAAACATTGAGGAGGCCGGCCTACCGACTTTGGCGTCTCCCCCCATGAATAATCTCCCGTACTACCCCCTTATATTTATTACTGACGTAATCGCTAAAGCCCGATGTTATCAGGTTACATCAACAGACAGAAACTATGAAGATGAAACAGCAGGAATTCAAAACAGTCGGTTATCATCAATACAGTCAATCAGGGATTGAATATGGGCTTTTGATGAGGTGAAATTAGCGGCAAAGTTACTCTCGGATACACACTGCCGAAGCAAGTTTGGAAATAGCTGAATCTCCCGAGGCAGTCTTGGAGATCGATAGAAGCCGGAAGGTACTGAGATTGAAAGCGTTGGCAACTGAGACCGATTACGCGACAGAAAGTTCCACATACACTTGAGCAAACATGCAGCTATATTATATTGGAATTATACGAACTACGGGCGATAAGGCGCTGGAGCTGGCCAGTGCCAAAGACGTTTCCTCCTACTCGTTTTTCGAGCGTTCAGGGTATGTCATAAGGAGGAAGGCAACTTGTGATAGATATGAGTGAGATTGAGGGTGAAGAGTCGCATGTGTTTGGGATACTAGTGGCGCTCTATCTGAAGGTTTTCATCAAAAAGAGGGTACCGCCTTTCACCATCCACAGCTTGCTAACAGTAACATCACAGAGTATCTCAGTTCATGTCCTTTATGGCTGAAACGGCTGCTGGACGCACTGAACCAGGCCAGAGACAATCCATCGAAGAAGGCAGCACATATGTCGGCCATGTGTACAATCGGCCAGAGGGGGTGGCAGCCGTGATTGTTGCTGACAGAGAGTACCCCATGCGGGTGGCACATTCCCTGCTGACCAAAGTGCTGGAGGAGTTTCTGTCTTCCAAGCAGCAGAAAGTGTGGGAAAGCGCCACTGAAAGAGGATCCGCCGAGTTGGCTATGCCGGCCCTTGAAGGCTATCTAAAGACCTATCAGGACCCCAGAGAGGCGGATCCTATTATGCAGGTTCAGAAGGAGCTGGATGAGACCAAAATTGTCCTACACAAGACGTTAGAGTCAGTGCTGCACAGAGGCGAGAAGATCGACAAACTGGTGGATAAGAGTGAGGCGCTTTCTGGCAGTGCCAAGATGTTTTACAAACAGGCCAAAAAGTATGTTGCCGGTTTGAGGGGTTGTTACGATTTGGAAGGTTGTAGCGAGTTTGCTTTCAGTCCCACGATATCTCTAATGGGCATATGAGCTAACAAGTCACCTATTTAGAACCAACTCCTGTTGCGTGATCATGTAATCGTGATACAAAGTGAGCTTCAGTAATGCTTTTCTTGGAAGATTGCAACCGTAATTCAAACTCGTTGGTTCATCTATTTGCTCTGTGTCCTATCTGCCAGCTGTGAATTGGGTAATCTCAAAACTAATTATAATAATCTTCAACACCTGCAGTTTGGAATGCTTGTGGGAATGTGTAGACAACGAAGCAGATTTACACACCTGGTGTTCGGTACAGCTTCATTGCTCAACGTTCAGTACATATACAACACTAAATCATTTGTTGTACCTGCCCAACTACCCCATCTGCTGCTCATTCCAAACAGTTTCCACTTTATTCTTGTTTACTCATAGCCTATAAATAACTTCGGGCTGTATACATTCGCAACTCAATTCTCTCAATCCAATCTTGCTGCATCCCAAACCCTCTATATTGTAGGTCAGCATCACAACTTAGACTTGTTGAAGGCAGGAGAGTAAAGAGGCTGGTAAACATTCTCAAACAGAACATCCCGCGGAACATTTCTGGTGCTGATACCTCTCACCTCAATCATATCCTCACTCAACTCATCAATAGTGCGAGCTCCAATCAGTCTCATATTCATCTCCAGCTCATCCTTCAAAAGCTGCATGGCCCTGCTCACACCCTCATCCCCGTAACTAGACATGGCATACAAAAATGGCCTGCCAATTCCTACCCCCTTGGCACCCAAACAAAGGGCCTTAATGATGTCAGTGCCTCGGCGGATCCCTCCGTCAATATACACCTCCAGCTTGTTCTGAAGGCCTCTGCTCTTCAGATCGCCCATCACTTCAATCAGCACCTCAATGGCAGAGCGGGCAAATTCCAGCTGACGGCCGCCGTGGTTGGACAGCAAAATACCTTCCACCCCATGTTCAGCCGCTTTCACTGCGTCTTCACCCCGCTGGATGCCCTTGAGGATTATAGGCATTTTCGTGATGGATTTGAACCAGGCAATGTCGTTCCAGTTCAAGGCAGGATCAATAAAAGAAGAAATGGCTCTGGCAGCACCCTGAGACCTGTCAATGTTCTCCTCGCCTTCCTGCACATCGGCAGCCTCTTCTTCAAACTTGCTTCTCATATCCTTTTCTCGCCGGCCCAACTGCGGGGCATCTACAGTGATCCAGAGGCCCTTAATGCCTCTCTGCTCGGCGTGCTGGACAATCTTCTTCGTGATTTCGCGGTCCATGTTGACATACAGCTGCAGCCACTGGGTCTGGCTATCTACGGCAGCATCGACTATCTCGTCAAATGAGCAGGACGCCAAAGTAGGAATCATCTGAATAATGCCGTGCTTGGCGGACGCTCTAGTCAAGACCTTCTCGCCGTCCGGATGGCCCAGCTTGCCCAGTGCAGTGGCGGTAACATAGAACGGAGCAGAGGTCTTGGTGCCCAGCATAGTGGTGGACAAATCAATCTTTGACACATCGACAAGCACTCTAGGCCGGAACCAGATTCTCTGAAAGGCAATTCTGTTTTCTCTCAGAGTGATTTCGTCATCGGCGCCAGAAGAGTAGTATGCCCAGCCTGTCTTGGTCATTACTTTAGACGCCACATGTTCAAAATCAAGCAGATTATAGCACTGGGACAGTGGGGGCTTGGCAGCCACCCATTTCAGTCTCTCTCTTTCCTCGGCTTCTTCGGGATCCTCGGGCTCGGCCTCAGCAGCCGGCGGAGCAGGAGCGGAAGCGGAAGCGGAAGAAGGCGCCGAAGCGGCAGTGGCGGCAGGGGCAGGACTGGGCGCCTGTTTGACCTGGGGTTTCGTCTTCGTCAGAGTTACCGTCTCTCCAGCCGGGATGACCAGCTCCCCCTTGTGCTTGGAAGGCGGCAGGTACTTGTCCAGAGTGTCGGGAGGATGGATAGGGTCAAATTTCTTGGTGGCATCTTTCCCGGCGAACCTGAGGATGATGCGGGAGCCCCCCGGATGTTCGGGCAGAAACTCAGTCACATCGTAGACCTTGTTGTGGATGATGACCCAACAGTCGTCCTTCTTGTTGTGCTTGCGCACTTCGTTGATGTCAACCATTGTGGAAAGGAGGAGGGGATTTGATGGTTGGAAGATGGAGTCTGATTGGCTACTGAGATCAGCAGGAGAGTAGGAGATGGAGTTGTTCGTGTTTCCTTGTCGAACAGTCAATCTCCGCTCTAAGATTAACTGATGATAATCCGGAAGTGAATCTTCAGTGACTTGCCGGGTTTTGTGAGGTGGGAGAGATAGAAATGAAGAGTTAAGCAGCACAAAAGTACACTTTGCACCCTCCGGCTGATTATATCTCATGTTGCTTGAAGTTGCTATCTCTAAGAGACCAGAAGATAATAGGAAACATCCATCCTGCGGACATAATCGATTTATAGCGGGGGTGGGGCTGATTAGAGTTACTGTTTATGCAAGTTTATGCGGGATCCGGTAAAACTTGCCGGGTTTCTGCTCCCCATGCGTACGGAAGGAGGAAATAGCGGGGAACCTGACAGGGGGTTTGAAGAAGTGGATGGGGAGGGATGGGGGAAGAGAGTGAGTAGTTGGATAAAGCAGAGGAGAGTATTCAGAAAATGGTTTTTGAGATTCAGGAATTGTCTTACATTGTACTCAGCTTGCCATTCAAGGTCTCTTGGTTCGTTTGTAAGACTACCAGACTTTGCCGGAACACCTCACATTAGACGTTCACGTGACTTCCTAAAGCAGTCACCGCATTGCGTACACTGAAGTAAGCCGGATTTGCAAGCGTATTACAGGACGGTTTGAACTGTGTACGGAAGGACATCCCTGCGGGGGCCAGAGGATAAGAAGAATTGATGCGAGTTACTCTTCATGAATAGTTGAAGAGAACAGGAAGTGGGGCAACAAAGAGTCTGTATTCTTGATTGTCGAGTTCTGAGTTTGGAGGATTTTGACAGTCTGTCCATCAGCCATCCGCCGCACACTGATGGGCAATTTAGGGCCGAATGTCGAGGGTACCTGTAGTTTGATGCAGTGTAGGCTCAACATGCATAGCTTATTCAGACTTGAGTTGATATGAGAAGCTCCGTTGTTCCTGGAAAAACTGACCCAATTTTGCCTATTATAGAGACAAAAAAAGGAAAGGTTTCCGAGTTTCTTTGCTCAGTTTGAACTTGTAGGTGTCAGCTGCGTGAAAGAGGGTGAAAGAGCATGGCTAGCAAGAGGCGGCAGACGGGAGGTACTCAATCATGAGCAGCCAATCTCAATCCTGACAGGACCCTACAATACTCTATGTGTATACCTTCAATAGTAAACATCTCAGCAACTCGGTCTTCCCGATAACTCTCTGAACGGCTCCTGCTTTCTTATCTGAAAGTTTCTCCGTGTCCCATCCCATATCATTCCCACTTTCTCAATGGCCACATCTGACACGGGAACGACAAAATAAGGGTTCCAAACGTCTCCGGCTTGAAATTCAACACTTTTACCATTGACAACATCCCGCCTTTTTCCCTCAATACTCGTACCCGCTCATCAGATTAGACCCTCCGCACCAGTCAACTCCGAGGAGCTTCGGTCTCCAGCTGCTGCCCGAAGGATAAAGTTTTATGCGGAGGCAGCCCGCGTCTTCCCCACATAACCCTAATATACGGGAGGAGACGTGAGGGTCATCTGTCTGAGGTGAGACGCGAGGACGCGACGCGAAGAGGAGCATGGGGATGAGATTATCTCTTCTTTCTTTCTTCTTTGATCTATCATCTACAGCTGAGATATTTACTTTGAGGGACATAGAGGTACATAGAGGTTCATTGAGTTTTGGGGAGAGGTATCCTCTGAAGTCTCTACTTGATGTCCTCCTGGTTCGTTATAGCCCATTCATTCAGGCATGTGAGAATGTCAGGTGGACTGCTGGCTCGAGGTCGGAAAGTAAACAACGAATATGGACATTCAATCATTTGATGTAGATACGTGAAGCACGGAGGCTTCAAATCTTACTGCTGAGTGCAAAAATGCTCCCAACTGACTTTAGCGAAAGAACGAACTGGAAGACACGCTGCTGAGGAATACATCAGTATTTGACGTAGCGTACATATCTCCGGGTAGGATTGGCAATCTTTTTCTCTGTGGAGCATGCATAATGCTCAGGTCGCGCGAATAGGGTTTCGGTCATTTTCTTTCAATAGATCCGGAAAGACGGATGCCTCCAGTGTCAATCGCACATAACATATCACGGATACTTTCCATCTGCAGTAACTTCAACACACCTCTCCCAGGTGCGATTATCAAATCCCTGCCTCTACAAGCATGCAATAGGACCCACTTCACCAACAAAATTGCATCAGGCTTATATTATGTTCATGTTCGTTCATCTCTCTTCATCTCTCTTGTCGGTCCTTTTCTGTCTAGAATAACATCCCCGCTCTGCTCGAATAATATGTGTGCTTCTCAGCAAATGCCGAAACTATGCAAAACGTCCCTGTCTTCTCTACCCAAAAAGTCCTCCTCCCCACTTATTTACTGTTGCTTTGTTGCTGCCTTCTGTTCCTTATCCAACATCTCGTTCAACTCCAGCAGCCTTTTCTTCATTGCTGCTTGAGTTGTGTCCACCAACTTATTCACGTCATCCTTCGTCAGTCCTTTTGTTTCAATAGGATCCAGAACGCTGATGAGAATCTTCCCGGAGCTGAAATGTTTGGGTTTGAACGACACAATGCGGTTAGCATTGCAGTATGTCGAGGCCACGAAAGGCACAATGGGCAATTGCGCATCCACAGCCAGGTGGAACGCGCCTTTCTTGAAAGGCAAAAGCGTAGGTGTGGCTGCGTATGACCGAGTGCCTTCAGGAAACATGAAAACACTCTGATTTTCCTCAATCATCTGCTTGCAGGCAGAGTTGACTGTCTTCAGTGCGTCTGTTCTGTTCGCCCGGTCAAGAAAAATGGATCCACTTAGAGTCACTAAAGGTCGAATGTTAGCTCTCAACAGCCGGAAAATAAAGTACAACACCTCCTCCTTCTTCCCACTCATAAAGAAACTCCTCACATACTAAACCATCCTAGGAAAGGGTAGTGCTTCAGAGACTTTTTAGCAGTCACAGAGCAGTACTTTGGGAACGTTCTGGCCAAAATCGTGATGTCCAGCTCAGACTGGTGGTTGGCTATAAACACGCCAGGACGAATGTCGTCGAGAAAATGCGCCTTGCCGTTGTCATTGAGGATCTCAACTTCGATGCCCATCACCAGCCGCTGGAGATGATAGAAAAACCGCGCACACGCCCATTGCGACAAGCCCTTCTTGCCAATAAGAGTAAGCACAATAGAGGCAACAGCTCCGTATGTTGCTCCAATAATGAGAAGAATCACATAGGTGATTGCCCGAGCATAAAACTGGGCCGCGGGGCCAAAATACCCCTGGAACGATAGAACAAAGGCGGCACCTATAAGGTGGATGTACATCGACATGTTGAGGTTGCCCACTGAAGTACCAGCGCGGTATACTTTAGCAATCCTATTCTTAGCCAAGCAAAGTAGAAGCAAATCAGACTGAACAAATAATCAGTCTCTCGTCTAATTGGTCCTTTGAATCATTGCAATAGTCAGTAAACAAATACAAAACAACACTACCGCAGTTCCATGAGTCTGAGCAATATGTGATCCCAAATATGCATTTCTTGGTCCTGTCAAACAACCTCCATAATCCCAATAGTTGCATTGCAAAGACTCAAACCTTTTCTCGTTGAGTGGAGACTTTCCAACAGTCATCTCCCACTTTTCTGCCATTCACCCCTATCCACCAACAGTCGAAGATTATCGCCAACCTCACCATAGACAGCTTGTGTGGCATGTCGATATAAATAAGCCGCCAGTTTTCTTCCCATTCAGTGAATTGACGGCAGACCTCAACACATTTCAATGCTCTCAACATATCAGCAACAACCCTCGCCAACTCTCTAGGAACTCCAACCAACCCAGCACTAATCACACTTACCGGAACCACAACTCCTGCTCAAACCCCTCAATCAGTAATCAACCTGCCAGATGCAATACGCTCTAAATCCCATATTGTGATGCAATTCCAACAATTCCCCATTTCGCTAATAAATATCAAATATCAAAAAGATATTTGAAAAGCAAATCAACCAAAAAATGCCCTCAGGTTGGATTTTTCGATCACGTTCCCCAGCATATCCCAAACCGGTTTTCGAACCTTTAACGGATCGGCTTTACTTCTATCGCTGGGGAAAAGCCGGTGGGGGCTCATGCAATGCAGGCGCATGCATGGGCATGCACTGACACGCAAGATGCTGCCGGTGAAGGCTAATGGGGCCAGGCCGGTGGAGAGGTTGAGACTCGAAGGTCAGCAGGCAGCACATCTGACTTTTTCATCCTGTTCTTGGAGAAGGCATGAAGGAATGTTATATAGGAGAAGGAGGCTATTTGTTTGATGGTTCGGCAAGAAATTGGTATCCAATTGGTTTGCTTTTGGCTCACTTGTATCTCACTTTTGAGCCACACCTGGTTACGTTTCTGCTGACGCTTTTCTCGCTGCGGAACTGACACTTCATAAAAGGAGAGAGACACTACTTGAGAATCCAAACAACCAAATATCTCCGATGGCTGAAGCAGGCACGTCGAAACCAGGCAACTCGTCAATCACAGACCCGTCTGCGTTTCTCAGCAACATAAAAGGCAGCCAGGTTGTTGTGAAGCTGCTGACAGGACTGGAGTTCCATGGCAAGCTGCAATCTGTTGATGGGTTCATGAATGTTGTTTTGGAAGATACAGAGGAGGTGGTGGTGCCTCCTGAGGGACATCCTCTGGTCGTGAGATCGTGGGGCGATGCCTTTGTGAGAGGAAACAATAGTAAGTTGACGATGGAGGATGGAGGATGGGATTGGAAGGGGTGAATAGTTTGTCGCTCTGAGCAGCATAAGTTGTTTCAGGAGTTCAGCAGACTGATTGAGATAGGAATAAGAGCAATGCGACATGTGGGATAATTGGTTTTTTATTGATTGACGTTACTAACCGTCCTTCTTATCTCCAGTTCTCTACATCTCTCCAGTGTGACGATAACCTCTTTCCGCTCCAATATATTCAAATCAGGCAACTGTGGAGAGAATTTGGTGGGGAAACTAGCAAGTGCAAATAAACAAAGTCATGTACACTGTGTTGCCTATCGTGGCCTATCGTGAGGTAATTTGGGTTGCAGTGCGAGGCTCTTGATGTTTTTTTCTCCAAGCTCGAAATATGTCTGTCACTGCTGAAGGCTGGAGAATGGTTTAGCTTACACCGGCGAAGAGCTGAAATATGCTCAGTTGAGAACAGCAATCCTCTTTTGGTCAGACATATCAACCAAGGCAAGACCCGTACTCCCTGCTTCGACCTACAGTCGCTTGATAGTAATCCTCACTGAATTAATCAGTCTACGAAATGATGACATAAAAAACTCTAATGTAGAAGTATTAAGAAAAACCCAACCCAACAACTCGACCCAGGAAGCCCTGAAATAACCCGTTAAACATAATCTCAATCGGGAGCTTCACCCACCAACCGCCCGATCAACAAAGCAGCACATCATCCTCCTCACGCACCCAAAATATGCTTTCCACTCCCCAATTCCCATCCTAGCAAAGCATACACGTCACACACACATTATACTTAGCTATCCCCCTATACCCATTCCACCTCAGTGAGTTGAGTGGCCTCGGTGATACTTCAAGCCATTGAGATTTTTGTATCTTCGCCCGCACACCTCGCATTTATACGGCTTGTCCCGCTCCAGCATCTCCTCGCTGTCGGGATCCACAACCGAATATGTACCGTCGCCGTTCAAATGCAGCATTTGGTTGCGGTGCCCATGCAGCCGGTGATACTTAAGTCCGTTCTGGTTCTTGTAGTTCTTCTCACAGCCCCGCACGGGACACTTGAACGGACGGCCCACCGTCTCTTCCGAACCCGTGTAAAGCTGTCTCGAGGGATCATTCACATATACTTCGTCCTCAGCTTTGCGGGCCAGTCTCAGGTGGTTTGAGCCCCCTGAGTCTGAACTATTAGAGCCATTGAACCGCAGGGTGTTCATATTATGTACTGGCCTTGTCGTCCCAAATCCTGCTGTGCCTGTCCTGTTCCAGTCTGCGGCACCCATTGGCTCGTCGTCCTCGTCACTGCTTTCATCCTCGTCCTCGTCGTCTATTATCACCGAGTCCTTGTTGCCCTTGTTGACTACTATATTCGACATTGGGTTGCTGGCGACATTACTGGACCTGCTGGCAGCCGTGCCGTTTGCCTTGGCACTCTTATGCTTGGAACCTCCCTGGCTGCGGCTCCCTTTGCCTGCAGCAGCCCCATTTCTACTCTGGTTGCTCACAGGGTTCTCCATGCCCCCCAGAGGAGAAAAGCCGTTATTGGGGGCTATGCTCAGAAATACGTCATTGGTAGACACAGCGTCCAGCACGCCGTAGCGCTTTTTCGTGTGCACGGGGTTACTCACATTCACCTCCAGGCCTGTTGTCACGTGGGCCTCTTCATAATGCCGCAGCAGCTCATGCAGGTTCGACAGCAGCTGGCCACAACAGCTGTAGTCTTTGCAGTATGTGGCCTCGAGGTTCGGCAGGTATGCAGAGGGGAATGCAGGGGGGGAATTCATGTTCACGTCAGCATCCGGCGAGGGGCCGGAAAAACTGCCCAGCCCGCTGGCATGGAAAAGGGACCCCGAGGGCACCCGCTGGTAGTTGCTGGACGTCTGGGGCTGGTTCATCTGATGCAGGGTCATCACCTCGTCCCGCAGCCACGAGCCGACAGACATGGTGCCCCACGACACTCCGCCGACTCCTTGCGAGTGGGCAAACGACTCCCGCCGTATTCGGGACGTGGTGGCCGAGCTGCCCCTCGACTGGCTTGTGCTTTGTATGCTGGAGGCGACAGGGTTCTGGGGCTGTTCTGCCGAGAGGAGGCTGGAGCCGGTGGTTTGGTAGGGACTGAAGCCGCTGATAGGGTTGTAGATGGAGCTGCCCGTGGTTATGTCGATGGGCGCCGAAGAGGCATTCGAGCTTGCCATATTTGGAGTGTTGTGGGATTGAGGTTGTTGATAGGAGGTGCTGACTGTGTATCCCGGTCGATGATATTATTTCAGAGTGAGATTTGAGAGGTGTAGATGAATCTTGAGGGTCTGGAGTATTAATAGTGTATCAAATAAAACAGGCTGCCCTCTCTGCCTGCTGTGTTCCCAGCTGCTGTCAGCAATGCATTTCTGGTTAGCTACCTTTGACATTAAACTGAGTATTATCTCAGAGTATGAGCCGCAAGTCATTTTTCATCCAACCTACCTTTTGTCAAAGTGAGAAGCCCCTTCAGATCTATTCCAAATGTCTTCCAAATCTCTTCCTAAGCTCTCTTAGCACGAAATATGTTTCCCAGCTGTCGATTAACTCCGATGGTGTTTATTCCAACGCCACACGCTGACTGCACTCCTCTACGGTCCGTTTTCAGGCTGGGAACAACGCAGAACTACCACCGTCTATCGTCTTTGTGATGCCTCTGTAAGCTCTCCCTCAATCATACTCTCAGGGCCCAAAATCTGTTCTACAATCAACTTGAGCCTTCAGACAGGCCTCCTCTATAGAAAAAAATATTTTAATTTGGCGCTGTCTCCCATAATGTAGGAAATTATTCTGGGTGCCTGAAAGGTTTCACATGTAAATATTTCCTTCTATGGCAATCTTCAGATTGGAAGGAGAGGAGACGTGAGGTTGTGGGAAGAGCAGAAAGGCAGGAAGAGATATTTCGGGAGTGTTTGGCGGGGGAAGAGAAGAGCAGTTGTTTTTGGTAGTCGAGAGCTGTTGATAGCTTGTGATATGACCTGGTAAGAACTGGGGTAATGAGAGTCAGGTCTGCTGTATGTCTCTCTCCTGCCACCGCTTTGTCTCATTACAGGTGCTGATCTTCCCTATAGTGTGCTTGCGTAATACAAATCGGGAGATTTTACGGCCGAGCTTATCGAATAAGGAAGGTACATGGGGAGGCAGCACACAGTATGTGAAGAGTGACGGGCAGTTGGAGCAGGTTTGATTGCTAGGTGTTTGGTAAGAGGCTTGGTTTGTCTATGGTAGTATTTGGTCTGCTCTATAGAATAAGCTCACAAAAGCTGGGTAGAATGGAAGTGCCATCTTTTGCTAAGAATATTGTCAGGATTCTCATGCATACACCGGCATGAATGCCAACCTTAAGTGGCCATTTAAGGTTAATGTCTTGGGCTGGTGATGCATGAAGATGCATTGCTTCTATGATATCAACCTACAGGCCAGCAGGCCAGGTAGTTGCAACTGAGTTTCTCATCTGAAGAAAAATACCCCATTAGCTAGTATATGAGCATGAATGATGATCTATTATGACACTGGTGAGTGTAATGGGCTGAGAGTTCCCTTCACCACCTTCCCGCGTTCATTTGAACTGCCTCGATCTCTCATAAGCCTAATGCAGACTAATTCATTTACTTCCGCATTGGTCCACTTTCCATTGTAAATCAACTGACGGTGCTACGGCTTATGAGGAGGTCAATGGATGGGCTGTAAGCTTTGAAGTGCAGATACGATGGCCTATCTCGATACTTTTTTGGATGAAGCCGTGCCGCAGATCTCATTTCTGCTTTGCTCGCCTCTCACAAGCCGCTGAAGAGAATGGTGTCCTGAAACCTAATTGTCAAGGTTGTCGACATGCGGTTCTAAGACTTGCGGGAGGGGCATGCAGCGAGGTGATCCAAGATGATATCAGATTTACCATACTCTTATCTTTACAACTCCCTATCTCTTTATCAACTACTTAACTACTTAAAGCCCCAGTTCAAGTTGATACACTTTGATCTTCTAAGACAGCTTGCAACTTTTGAGCTTATGCATCAACTCGCATCAGGATGCATTCGGGTGCGTGCGGTACTTCATGCGATGATTAATAACTCCAATAAAAGAGCGATCAGTGAACCCAAGAAACTTCCACTTATGAGTTTTCAGATGTATCGTTCAACATGGCCATCGACACATCCCTCTGCCTTCTACTAACGGTGGTGCGCCTACCAAGAAGGTGACTCTCACTCCTTGGTAGTTTCACCTGTTGTACTCTCTGCTCACTCCGAAGCAACAAGGAAAAGTCACGGAGACCCCTCTTGCTCTTAATCTCAAGTGCAGAATACTTAGACATATCTGTCTCAAGAATCTTTCAGTCACTTTTCTTTGACATATCCGTTCTCCCTCATCATCATCATCCCCAAGCCCTTCTGACATCACATCTCCTCCCAGACGATGCCTATCATTTTCATATCACGTAATACTTAATCTTTTCGGGCAACTGCCATGATGTCAGACTATAACGCTCTGTACGTAGACACTACGGGATGGGGTAAGGCAATCTCTGCCATTAATCCCCACTCATCTCATTCAAATCAGCACCCATATAAGTGAAAATATTAGTAGCTTCTTTTATGTTACTGTTTGATAGTTTTTTGCTGATAGTAAGCTCAAGCCTCAATTCCCTCATAACGCCACAGTACCTTCCTCATCCCAATCTTCTCTACCCCGTTGCGTACAGGCCATCACCTCCCTGGTGTACACAACCGTACGCTGTTCCTTGAGATGTGGCGATGAATTGAATTGATGATACGTTGGTAAATCAGACTTCTTTTCTATACTGGATAATAGGAGAACCAGCGATATTCCTCAATTGATAAGCTGATAGTTGGCGTCAGTTAGTATGACAAATCTGAAGTTTATTGCAACGTAAGAGACATACGCGACGAGGCCGACAACTGGATTGACACGATAGTTGAGATCAGAAAGCAGAAGGGTTTCAGAAGATACACAACTGAACTCTAGAGATAAGAGACTAAAGGCACGAAACGAAGAAACGGAGAGGCAGAGTTAGACAATTGGCAAAATGACTCTTTACTATTCATTGGTATGTTGCGTTGTATGTGTGGAGATTGTCAGGTTGGCATGGATGGGTCTTTGCTTGTGATTTGAGGAATCACGAGCGGCGCCTGTTGAAATAGCGGTAATGTTTACTATAAGACCATATTGCTAACCATCGGAGCCCAATGGGCTGAAACTCAACAGGTGTTTTTCATATTGGTAGCCGAAATGGCGGTGGTG
>JAKTWI010000435.1:0-19883 GCA_030561065.1 Sporopachydermia cereana | reverse complement strand
GCCGGAATACCTCAAGAACCCGAAAATAATGGCCGGAGCCTAAATGACTTCCGGCAGGCCGGAATGATAGACTTCCGGCCACAAGCCTGGTTATCAGGAGCCAGAAAATGCGGGGCAGAATGAGAAGTAGAATAATAGGGCGATGGGGACTTGAAGGCTGAACAAAAGTGCTTTTTAGCACATAGTAGTTATATATTTGAAACATAAGAGGATACTTGTGCTTGAAGAGGATCCGATAAGCGTACACCAAATGTTTGTATATCAAAGATTGCAGCCAGGCAAAGGCGTGCCGTTTCAAGTCCCACGTGCCTGGTATGAGCAGTGGAGTCTGTCAAGACTTGTACCGTAAGTCCATATTACCTGTGCCATAGAATCTGCAAGCCTCAACATTGCACGATGAGTGTACATGAACATCTGAATCATATTACTCTTCCATCACTGTAGTAGCTATCATCAACAAATCGATCCATTATCGCAGACCGCATCCACTTGTCTCAGCCGAGCTCCTCTCGGGAAATTATTCATCACATAATCATATATTCACCCCACGGCACATCGCATCTCATTTCAGACGGCACCCCCGTGATCCGAGCCGGATATAAATCGGGATCCGTCGATGCCCGAAATGCTTATATCAGCGTACCCCAGCAGTCCAAAACAGCCGATACATCCCCACAATGTACCGTAGGCCATTTTCGGCGACACATCTGCAGTCCAAGCCTCTCCCCTGGCGCCCGGCCCGCTCAAATCGGGTTGTGCCATTAGTCCCCCACACTGTTTGCTGTCAAAATCTGGCCATCATCATCACCCAGCCCGGTCCTTGGCACCATTCCGGCCGGCTTCGCATCCTCGGCCGTAAGGCACCTAGTTTGGACTCCGACCTGGACCGAACACATGACACGCTGGATTAGAAAAATTTTCCTGTTCCTTTCTATTTCAAAAGTATGTTGCTGAGAGTATTCTGAAACCTGGGGAAAAGAAATTCTTTTGGCCGAGACATCTGTACATGTGTTCTCGTGACCTGGAAGATCGGAGCCGATCTCGGCATTTGCCCCAATCCACCAATCAGGACAGGGAGAAAGTTGAAGGTTTGTGGACAGCCCACTAGTTGCCGCACAAATGATTGGCTTCTGGGTTGGGGATGTTGACGCACGGACATGCACATGCATGCGGCCGCAGGCTGCTGCAGTGGCAAGATGAGATTGTACGCAAGGTGAATATGGGGTATGCCGGCGGCCCTTGGGCAGCTTGAGGAGGCTGGAGAGGGTGGGAATTGGGTGCTTGTGAGAGAAAAAGGGGATTTCAAAGTGAATATGATGCTGCTGAATAGGAAGTCTGTACTCAGGAGCTTTTTCTTGTCCCAGTAAGTACTATATGAAGATCAGATAAGGCTTATAGCAATCCCGGATCTCTTCTGTCGATGAGCCACTCATCGCCAGAAGAGATCATTCAGCCTATGGGAGTTTCCAGAATAGGTGTGTGTAATCTTAGCCTGTAATCGTATACGGAAGAGAGAGGCTGCATTGGAGACCCAAGGGGGTGTTATGGGACATCGGAGATCGGCGGGAGAAGATATTCGACAGCGAGATACCGTCAACTCTGGGCTTTTAAGCATTGAAAATAATTACCAAAGATTACAATTACTGTTATAATTTATAACAGAGTTGATAGTCGCATAATAGCGGCTCTTCTTGTTTCCTTCCTCCCGAACCTCCCAGTCACTAATCAGACGTGCTTCTGTACACCGCAATCTCGGCTTCCGCCCAGAGGAAATGACCGTACCGGCGGAGAGGAAGTGGTAAAAGGCCTCACCAGCTTACAACACAACATACAAGCGCGATGTGAGCAAATTCCGAGATATTTTCACAAGCAGTGCAATTACTTCCGTAGTCACTAATAACGGTCATTAGCCTTCCATCGATTCCTCCAAACCAGCTCTTTTTCCTGTTGCTCATCTCTCCCACGCAGCCCCAGGCATCACGCATGAACCCTACATTACGTATACATACACCTGCCATACGGATATATGGAAGAATCTTCCACTTTTCGCTTCAGGTGCAACAAACACCCTGTTTGAAGAGGATATCAATTGATCTCCATATATAAAGCTATTTATTCCCTACTTTTGGTTTCTCTCAGTTGCAGAGTGTTGAAGGTGGAGAGACAGACGCGGTGGATCTCTTATCTCTTTTCTCTCTCAGTGTGCTTGGATATCTGTTTGATCTGGTCAGTGTTCTTCTAGAGACTGGCAGACTATACCCGGATAGAGAATCCATATATACACTATGCTCTCTGTAGCTCGTCTCAGAGGCCTGAAGGTAAGTGACAGTGGAGTTGGGATACGGCTCGCAACAGGGTGACAACTATGGCGGTACCGATAAGGGGTAAAGGCTACGAACGGCACGGAACGGATAAATGGAGCTGCCGCAAGGACTGGGATTGTGATGGGAATGAGGGCCTATAGAACTAGGCAGGCTGGAAGCGGCAGCACGATCAAGACGAAATTTGGCTGCCGTTTTCAGCTTCAATCAGAGCCTTGAGAGCAAGGAATAATTCACTGTGCTGATCCGAAGCGGATCCGCTGGGCCCCGCTTCGTTTGCCGCCCCGCTTCGTTTGCCGCTATGTGACTTCTCATTTCCAGTGGGTAATAAATGATTACGTCAGCACAAAAACACTCAAGGCATATATCCGATCTCGGAGATCAACCCTAGCACACTCGGTACATTTACCCCGCCTATTAGCATTTCGTCCCTGCGGCCTAAAAACTCATTTCTCGGCATTTGCACATACTAACTCTTCTCCTAGGCCTCCACCAGACTGCCCAGTGCCAGAACTATGGCCACGGTGTCTTCTGGCCTCACCCCGGACTCCAAAGTGGAGATGAACCTGCTGGAAAAGGGCAACTACATCAACTACAAGAACAATGTGAAAAACATTGAGATTGTCAAGTCCAGACTGGGACGTCCTCTGACATACGCCGAAAAGATCCTCTATGGCCATTTGGACAAGCCCCACGAGGCTGAGATTGTCCGAGGCGTGTCGTACCTCAAGCTGAGACCCGACCGTGTTGCCTGTCAGGATGCCACGGCTCAGATGGCCATTTTGCAGTTTATGTCTGCCGGTATGCCTCAAGTTGCCACCCCTTCCACAGTGCACTGCGATCACTTGATTCAGGCCCAGGTGGGTGGCGAGGCGGATCTGAAGAGAGCCATTGAGATCAACAAAGAAGTGTATGATTTCTTGGCTTCTGCCTGTGCCAAATACAACCTCGGTTTCTGGAAGCCCGGCTCGGGTATTATCCACCAGATTATTCTGGAGAACTATGCGTTCCCCGGTGCTCTGCTGATTGGTACCGACTCGCACACGCCCAATGCCGGTGGTCTCGGCCAGCTGGCCATTGGTGTCGGAGGTGCCGATGCCGTCGATGTGATGGCCGGTCTGCCGTGGGAGCTGAAGGCGCCGAAGATCATTGGTGTCAAGCTGACGGGTAAACTCAACGGCTGGACTTCTCCCAAGGACATCATCCTCAAGGTTGCCGGCATCACCACTGTCAAGGGTGGTACTGGTGCCATTGTAGAGTACTTTGGCGACGGTGTCGACTCTCTTTCCTGCACGGGTATGGCTACGATCTGCAACATGGGTGCCGAGATTGGTGCCACCACCTCTGTGTTCCCTTACAACCACTCCATGTCCAAGTACTTGCATGCCACCCGCCGGGGCCAGATTGCCGAGTTTGCCGATCTGTACAAGGACACGTATCTGTCTGCCGACGAAGGCTGCGAGTACGACCAGCTGATTGAGGTGGACCTCAACACGCTGGAGCCGTACGTGAACGGCCCCTTCACTCCCGATTTGGCTACCCCCATCTCCAAGATGAAGGAGGTTGCTGTAGAGAAGGGATGGCCTTTGGAGGTGAAGGTTGGTCTTATTGGCTCCTGCACCAACTCCTCGTATGAGGATTTGACCCGCTCGGCTTCTATCATCAAGGACGCTGCCGAGCACGGTCTTAAGTCCAAGACCATCTTCACTGTCACCCCCGGCTCTGAGCAGGTGCGTGCTACCATTGAGAGAGACGGCCAGCTGCAGACGTTTTTGGACTTTGGCGGCCTGGTGCTGGCCAACGCCTGCGGGCCCTGCATTGGCCAGTGGGACCGCCGGGATATCAAGAAGGGCGACAAGAACACAATTGTGTCCTCCTACAACCGTAACTTCACCGGCCGAAACGACTCCAACCCGCAGACGCACGCGTTTGTGGCCTCTCCGGAGATTGTCACTGCCTATGCCCTCGCCGGCGATCTCCGCTTCAACCCGCTGACCGACAAGCTGAAGGACGCCAACGGAAACGAGTTCATGCTGAAGCCGCCGACGGGTGTGGGTCTGCCCGAAAAGGGCTACGACCCCGGTGTGGACACCTACCAGGCTCCTCCTGCCGACAGAAGCGCTGTTACTGTCCAGGTGTCTCCTACTTCTGACCGTCTGCAGCTGCTGACTCCTTTCAAGCCTTGGGACGGCAAGGATGCCTATGGCTTGCCTATTCTCATCAAGGCTCTTGGTAAGACCACCACTGACCATATTTCTCAGGCTGGTCCCTGGCTGAAGTACCGAGGCCATTTGGAGAACATTTCCAACAACTATATGATTGGCGCCATCAATGCCGAGAACGGCGAGGCGAACAATGTGGCCAATGTGTTTACTGGCGAGCGGGGCGGAGTTCCCGAGATTGCCAAGCAGTACAGAGACAAGGGCATCCGATGGGTTGTTATTGGCGACGAGAACTTTGGTGAGGGTTCGTCACGTGAGCACGCTGCTCTGGAGCCGAGATTTTTGGGCGGCTTTGCCATCATTACTAAGTCGTTTGCCCGTATTCACGAGACCAACTTGAAGAAGCAGGGACTGCTGCCGCTGAACTTTGCTGACCCCAAGGACTACGACCGTATCAACTTCAACGACACTGTTGACTTGATTGGTCTGACTGAGCTGGCGCCTGGCAAGCCTGTGACGATGGTTGTGCATCCTGCTGATGGGTCTGCTCCTTGGGAGTGCAAGCTGACGCACACGTACAATGAGGAGCAGATTGAGTGGTTCAAGGCTGGTTCTGCTTTGAACCGGATGGCCCAGCTGCACGGCAAGAATTAGCATGCATGGCCAGTTGGTTGTGTTGATGTGGTATTTAGTCATGTAGCGTTTATTTATTGAATAGTGTCTGCTATTTCTAAAGTGTTGACTGTAGGATGCGATGGAGGGGACTGTGATTCAAACGTTTTGGATGGTTTGGCTGATCGACCTGTCGACCTGATGACTGCTCTTTTACTGTATACTGGGACACGGCATCCCCTACTTTAAGCTGTGTACCCCTACCGCCTTACCAGATTGTGATGAATTCACATTTGGCCTTAAGAGTATAATGAGTTCTTTCTTAAGATTGACTAGTCACCTCTGAATTTGACCATCCATTTGCAGACAGAATGACATTAGCTTGCGAGCTGATCTACTCGCTATGACTTGAGAGAGATGACGGCGATAATGTAGGAAAGCTGAGGTTCGGCTTCTACGGCACTTTGTTGATCGGCTGGAATAGGTGGTAAATGAGAAGCCGAAGATAGCAGGTCATTTTTTGAAAAGACTGCTTGTACTTTGAAAGAGTGCAGGCGACAAATGACATGAGCACATGAAATATGGAACCTATTGTGTCCTATTTATTACTTAGTTTCTTTTTGAAAAAGCTTATAGTATCTGACTGTGTCATAACATCAATACACAGTATCGAATCTAACCCAAGTAGACAAAGCGTGAGAGAATAAACCAAGACACGTTGTGGTGCCGAGAGGTCACATTGACTTCGGGATGCCTTGTTCGCTATGAAGCATCTACTGCAGCAATAGGATTGGAGAGAGAGCTTCCATGGAAGTGACTTTTGCGCAAAAATAAAATACCTTGACAGCTACTCAGCCAACCGAACCTCCACCGAACCTCAATGGCATCATGCTCATCATAGCATACATACTATAATACTCCCCGAAGATTCTCATGAACAACCGCATTCCACAGATCAGTTTGGTCAAAAACCCTTACCTTGAAAAGCCGCAACATGTCAGTCCAACCCAATAATAAAACATAAATAAAACCCCATCCATAGTAAAAAAAAACCTGCCCAGTCTGGTGAATACGCATACCCAGCTTTGCATTCCTCATTTCCTGCTTCTGCCTTTTTAAGTACTGCAGAGCACTCGTCGTCCCTTTTCTAGTCGCAACTCTGCTCTACAACTCAGCCGAGCCGTACGCACAAAGCCGGAAAGTAAGCCGACGGATAAGCGGAGGATCCCTTCCGAGTCCTGCATACTGCGGAAACTGCGGAGATTTTGAGAAGCCGTCGGAAGCATAGCCGGGCTGAAAAAGCAGGCACCATTTCCGCACTCAACAAAACCCTCAGATTTGTCTCCACTGTAGGAGTACCCGCAAACAAAACACTTGAGTTTTTCCAATCCGTGCCATCCGTTCCAACCCTTCCGATCCGTTCCGCGTTCTCCGATTCGATCGGCCAAACCTTCCGATCCGATCCGATCCGTTCCCGCCATTCCCGATCCGTCCCTCCACCTACCCATCACACCTTCCGTCCTCCCCCACATTCCACCCCATCTCCACCTCCCCGCCTTACAATTTATTCCCTCTCCCGGCAAACGCTTCGTATGCCAGTCTGCCCAAAACAGGAAACATGGCCCCTACCGAGGCTGCCTGCTCGCTGGAAGCCTGGCCCAAAACACTCCGGGCCGCAATGCCGTGGGTGATGACTGCCAATCGGAAATGGGCAAACACAATCGCATACGTCCAGTGGGTCTTCACACTCCAAGAGGAGTCGCCCTTCTGCTTATCGGCCCAATCAAGTAATGTTCCGACAGTCGGAAGCCCGGGGATATCCGAGCGGGACCCCAACGGAACCATTGCCGAAGTGGCGGCAAACGTGCCGTCGTCGGGGATAGAAAAAGGCTGGAGAAGATTAGACAGATCAAACAGCGGATGGCCGATTGTACACAGTTCCCAGTCCAGAATGGCCACTACTTTGGGCTCAGTGGGATGGAACACCAGATTGTCTATTTTATAGTCTCCGTGGACAATAGTGGAGATGTTTTCGGGTAAGTTTTCCGGCGCCGAGAGCCACTGAGCCGTTTTGTCGAAATAGGGAATTGGGCCGACAGTCTGGCCGGTTTCCTTGTTCTTTGCCTGGGCTTGAGAAGAATGGATTTTGGCTAAGGATTTTACCTGCCGCGGGTAGTAGGCGGAAGACACGCTGAGGTTGCCAAACTGGTCTTTGGGCAGCAGGGCAATGACCTCTTTCGGGTTGATGGCGTGGAGATTCTGCAGAGTGTCAATGGCAGACTTCCAAATGGCTGTTCGGTCTTTTGGGGACACGTCGGCTATTATTGGGGAGTGGAAAATGCGTCCCTTGACAAACTCCATAATCTGGAAAGAGTAAAGAGGGAAAAGGGGAGATGTAGGAGGTTAGTAAATGGAGGGATGAGAGCCAGTAAGCAGGTTTGAGTTGCTGTCTCATACAATTCCCACACACCATAGTTTACATACGTAAAACGGGGTTCCAATGACAGTCTCATCTTCACATAAGACAACCACTTTAGGTACAGGGATAGGCGACAAAGACGCGTTCTTCTGTTGCAGATGCTTGTTGATCTTGCAAATGCTGTTGATCATGTGGTATTCTCTTTCAATGGCATGCGCCTTTTTTGAGAACAGCTTTCCTGCCGGCTTTTTCCGCAGAACAAACTTGTGCCCAGAGCCAGTAGTGAGCTGGTAGGACGGGTTTGACTGGCCGTATTTGAACTGTTTGATCGCCAGCGGCCCTTTCACCTGCTGCCTGAACTCCGGGCCAATGGACTCTGAGGTTTCAAGATATGTTTCCAGAGCTTTCACATCAATGGGATGGCGCACAGGGCCCAGATCCTCTTCGGTATCCACAACAAGCTTCTCTGGCATTTTTTCGTTTAGTGCTTTGGAGGTTTCGGTGGAGTAGCCTGATGATCTACTACTCTTCTCAGGAGCAGTGATTGACAAGATAAGCCCTAAGTTATAGCTGAAAGCAACAAATACTTTCCAGACTCGAGAAAGGCAACAGTATGACCTCCTTGAGCCTTTGAAAGTCAGCTGAAAAGCATCTTTTGCAACTGCAAAGTTCAGCAAACAGCCTGTCCTAACCTGCAGTTTATACCCTCAGAAAAACCAGAGATGCCTCCTCTTTTCCGCTGCATTACCCCGGATTTCAGCAACCATTTTGGGATGTCAGCGGGGGTTTGCCGAGGTCCGTCCGGCAGTCTCGCGAGTTGCCGACATAAGATATTTCGGAGAAGATGAGAGGTAATAATCTCCGAGATAGAGAGGGGGTCATATGACAAGGGAGTTGTGATCGACTGAGAGATGAGCAAAGAGAAGAGAAATAACTGAGAATAAGCAGCAAGAGAAGGCAAACATTCGCCTGCTTGTCAGTTGAAACCGGCAATGGTGAGTAAAGGGGCTTGGAGTGTGGCTAAACGTAAGCTTGTTGTGCGGCGTGTGTGCAAGCTTCAGCGGTACTCAGAGCGGGGAGTGAGAACTGAGGATTAGCAGCAGCCCGAGCCTATACAAAGAGGACCTAGTATATACTTGATCATGAGGGAATTTCTTTATGAGAGCCTGTATTGACAGTCAGAAAGGCTCGTCGGTTGATTCCAGGTCAGCTGACCGGATCCGCATTCCACTACCGAACGGTAAGCGATAATCAGACGAAATATGTAGTGTAGTATGCTTACGTCTACAAACAAGTAACCCGTCCCAATCCTCTGATTCACGGGTCTGGCAAAGTCTTAGTGGATTCAAAGGGCGGGTTCGATCATTGTACTTCCGTCATTACTCCGCCATCCACTAGGTTGTCTCCTGGCCGGTCCACCAGGGCTTGTGGACTCCCTGTGAGTAATTTTCCCATCACCAGGGCTTGCACGGTTTATCACAGCTCTCAAACGTCCAGGCGGCGGACACCAACTGATGCCAGCTGCAGCAGCCAGCCTCGCAGCATTTCAAGTAAGTGTCCTCCTATCTCCTATTCTATCACACTTCGGGCTTTTTTTCACAACCTTCACAACACATTCATCGAAGGAATTCAGATCCTCTCGACTCTCCAATGCAACGATCAGATGAGAAGCACGTGGATTCCGTTTGCGGCCCGCGGCCATCTCTTTTGAGGCGAGACGCAAAGCCAGCAAATGCCGATTGTGGCAAGACTTGCCCCTCACACTACATGTAAACCGGCAACTCATCGCAAACCGAAGGTCACTTAAAGTTGTCACTTTTGAGGCAAGCAAATTTATGGCGTTTGAGGCAAAATAGAAAAAAGTACAAAGGCGCTCTGTGTTTATCGGATACTTCATTTCCATTGAATAGGAGGCATTTGTTGAGATCTACAGAGTATCACGAATTTGATGAGAGCCAGCTGGTTTATGGCGGAGGATCTTCTGTTCTCAAACGGTAACCAACACACTCGTTGAAACACTGAATTTTCACTCTGCTCACAGATGAGGTGATGCGGTCGCGGTGGCTGAAGATAAACACCCGAAAGCACACAGCTGCTTGTTTGCTATGGAATGTGTAGAATATAGCCGAAGATGAAGTTCGCCAAAACGTTCCAGAAGACACTCGAGGAGGATAACATCCCCGAGGAGTGGAGAGCCTCAGCGATCCAGTACAAGGCGCTGAAGAAATGTATCAATAGAGTTGTCCATGAACTGGAGGACATCGGCCTGGAACCTGAGACGATCAAGCACATAGTTGTGAATACAGAGAAAAATCCCAGCGGAGAGACGGTGCTGGAGACGGCACACGACAATTCTGCTCTGGAGCTTCCCAGCACTGGGAGACTCACGGCCCAGTACAACTTTGAAGGAGAGGTGGACCAGCTGAGTCCCAAGCTGGTGATCACATACTACTCCCCTTCCTATCTGAAGAAAAAGAGGAGCAAAGACAGGAAAGACCGGCAGATTGCGGGGTCTGACTCTAAAGCTGTGGATCTGACTGAAATCATCTCTGAGCAGAACGCTAAACTCACAAAGTCGGTAGGAGAGTTGGAGAAGATTACTGAAGTGGATGAATCGGCAGTAGAGAGCACGCCTGTCGCTGCCAATCACAAGCTGGAGGTAATCCAAGAGGTAAATGAAGGCTCGCAGGTGCCGGAAGAGGACGAGCATGATACGCATGAGTCCATGAATGATCTCACAGTGAGGCTGGTGGAAACCAGCATGAGCAAAAACAGCAAAGGACAGGACGAGCTGAATGTTGCCACCAAGATGGTCAGTCCCTCGATTCTCAAGCGACTGGTCCCGGCTGCAAAGGATGTTGCGATAGATCCCTTGGACAAAACTATGTCAGAAGCCGATACTCTGGCGGCGCGGTTCATGAGCAGCGCAAATGTATCAAGGTTAACTTCGCCCGAGGAAGGCGTTTTTGAGGTGGAGATTCATCTGAAGTCGGACGAGCAGTTTTTCGAAGAGCTCTCTAGAGAGCTCGACAATCTGGACAAGCTGAACCAGAACGAGGAGCGGAACATATTGACTCAGATCAACAATGTCAGCACCAGCATGAGCGAGAACTCCAATCCGTTTCGAAGGAAATCGGATCTCTATACTTGGAGGGAGATTTTTAAGCTGTATATGGAATATGAGGTGTTCTTCAAGTTCAACAATAACACAGAGCGGCGGTTTGAGAGGTCTGCTTCTGAATGTGAGGAACAGCTGCAGAAGTTCGTCAGACATGTTCAAGAATCGAAACTCCTGCAGAAGTTCAAGAACAAATCCTCAGCTAAAAGCTTTCTAGATTTCCTGATGCTTAACGAGGTGATGATCAAAGTGGTGAAGTTCCAGTCGATCAATCATGTCGCGATGAGAAAGATTCTCAAGAAGTTTGACAAGCAGACTTCCCTACAGGCAAAATCTCCATGGACATCTCTGCTTGCGCGCTCCAAGCACACATTTGTGACAACATCAGTCGCATCCAATCTCTACTCCATGCTTGGGGAGCGGCTTCTGACTCTGATACCACAGATTGACGACTATCTGTGCCCCATATGCTACAACATAGCTTTCAAGCCGATCAGGCTGCAGTGCGGGCATGTGTTTTGCATCAGGTGTTTGATCAAGCTGCAGAGAATGAACAAGGATCCCTGTCCCCTGTGCCGGACTCCGGATGTTTTGACGGCCGACGGCAGCAATTTGGACGTGGAGCGCATGAAGTTTGTGGAGGTGTATTTCCCGAAAGAAGTGAAGAAGAAACAGAAGGAAAACTCGGACGAGATCAACAAGGAGCAGTATGAGAAGTTCAAGCAGCAGATGGGGTGTATATTAATGTGACGAGCCGGGCTGGTTCGTTAGATGGGCGGTTACAACTAATAGATTTACATGGGGCTTTAGACTGGGTATACTTTTGATTAGTATGTCAATGGTAATGCAGATAAGAGACTCAATTCTTCACCTTGCTTGTAAGCTTGTATTCAGCTGGAGCAAGAAGAACAAAAGTCCACTCACTATTCCATTGCATTTGCTGATCTTAGAGCTGTTGATCTCCATCAGAGGGGCATGTGGATTCCCCTATTATTCACTCAATATCATCACAATGACAGCCTTGCACTTGAATTCTTTCCAAATGTCTCACACACCCTCGATTATCACATCCCCCCAAACCCACCCCAACCAAACCCCACCTGCCCTCAACTTCTGTCCTCGTATCTACCGCTTATAACAACCCGATTTGTCAATGACTCCAAGTCCCACTTTGCATTTCGAGCACGCAGTCTCATCCCATCTCCTCTCAAACACCTTGAAATTGAAGGCCCAATAGCCATCAGCCAACCAATGGCCGACTGGTATCCGACTGGTATCCGACCACAACCTTCTCAACTTCCATCCTTCATCTTTTCGGGCCTTTTCCCCCCTTCTCCGAGTCGGCCGTTCCCCGGACTTCAAATAAACTTTTGAATTCTTGCATAAAATGTACATACAAGGGCATACACCCGCCGGAATCGCCAAGCTCAGCGTCTTTGCAAGATGTATGTACAAACTCTTCGATCGCTATGTAAGTAACACTCTATAGTCACAATTCTCCAAATTAAACAGCTAACCACTTATTAGTAGTAGGAGTTGCCATATACAACACCGGACTGCCTCTCATATGTGTAAGTAGCTGTTCACTGTCAAGTACAACAAACTTCTTTTTGCAGAACCGATGCATCACCATGCATGAAACCCTACATGATCCCCCCCAATCCCGGCGCCAAAATTCCCAATCGGGAAAAACCGCCGCTGGCGGCTGAATCTTATTCCGCCCACATCCTCTCCAATAATCGCCGGCATCACCTATCGAACATTAGGGTTGCGATAAACAATATAAAATGCTCGGATACCCCGGGTTTTCCGGGGTGAAATTTGAGAGAGATAAAGCAGAAATAGCGGCACGATACTCATGTAGTAACAGGAAACCCTGTAAGACATCCCAACCCCACTCCGATCCTATCCACCTCTCAGTCCCCTAACAACAATATAAAACCAATCGCAATGGCATCTCCCCTCTCCACAACCCTGGGGAATTTCCCCGGACACCTGCAAAGAGCCGCTCGGCATTCCCGCCACTTTCTCCCCTCACGAAACTTCACCTCCTCCGCCGCCCGCCGCTTCGCCAAGTACAACTGGGAAGACCCGCTGAACCTCCGCTCCCAGCTGACAGAAGAGGAAGTGGCCGTATGGGAAGCGGCAAAGGACTACTGCCAACACGAACTCAAACCCCGCGTGCTGCAGGGCGCCCGAACGGAGGAACTGGACCTGAATTTGTTCCGAGAAATGGGCCAGCTCGGCTTTCTCGGCGCCAATCTCCACGGATACGGATGTGCCGGAGTATCCGACACAGCCTACGGACTGATAGCCCGGGAGGTGGAACGCGTAGACTCCGGGTACCGTTCCACGACGTCTGTGATGTCCTCTCTGGTGATGCTTCCGATATACGAGTTTGGCACTGAGGAGCAGAAGCAGCGGTTTCTGCCGAAACTGGCAAAAGGGGAGCTTCTCGGCTGCTTCGGGCTTACCGAGCCGAACCACGGATCCGACCCGGCGAGCATGGAGACCTCGGCCCGGCCGCATCCAAGCAAAAAGGGCGTCTACCTGCTCAACGGGGCCAAAAACTGGATCACAAACTCGCCTTTTGCCGACCTGCTGATTGTGTGGGCCAAGCTCAATGGGGAAATCCGCGGGTTTATAGTCGAGCGGGAAAAAGCCGGTCCGGGCTTGGCAACGCCGAAGATTGCCGACAAAATCGCGCTCCGAGCTTCCCCGACGGGAATGATTCTAATGGACGACGTGGAGGTTGCCGAGGAGAACCTGCTGCCGGAGATTAAGGGCCTCAAAGGCCCTTTCACGTGTCTCAACAGTGCCCGATTCGGCATTGCCTGGGGTGTCATGGGCGCCCTGGAAGAGGCAATTGCCCTCACGCGTCAGTACAGCTTGGAGCGGACGCAGTTTGGCCACCCGCTGGCCAAATACCAGCTGATCCAAAAGAAGATAGCCGATGCAGTGACAGACTGTGCATATGGCCTGCAGGCGGCTCTGCAGGTGGGCAGACTGAAGGAAAAGGGGGAATACAATCCGGAGATGATTAGTATGATTAAGAGACAGAATTGCGACAGAGCACTGTATAATTCCCGCAAGCTGATGGAGGTGTTTGGCGGCAATGCTGTGAGCGACGAGTACCACATTGGGAGGATCGCCAACAATCTGTTTGTTGTGCAGACGTATGAGGGCCAGAGTGATATCCACGCGTTGATTTTGGGTAGAGCCACTACGGGGGTGAATGCGTTCTTTTAGAGAATGGGGTGGGAGATTAAAAAGATAAGGTGAGATTTGGAGATTTGCAGGATTGAAATGGACGGCTATGTGGAATGTTTGCTGAGTGTGGGGAGATGCATAGTGCGATTTGGATGCCTATTTGGCTTGGGGGGTACGGAGCACCGCTGTATATATGTTTATACGTATATTGATTGCTTCATGGAGTGAAGTCGAAATGATATTTGGAGATGTGCAAAGTTCTTGACGCATTGCAAAACCAGCCAAACTTTACCGATGGTGATTTGCCTAGATCAACATGCAATGAGGTGTCGGCTTCCGGCATCTCGGCTTTCGGCTTATTCTTCCATTGAGCTGGGCACCCATCTTCCCTCGGCTTGAACTCCGGATCTCACCTCAAAGGCCCCACTGTCGGCTCGGCTTTCGGCTCTCCTCTCAGAACCTTTGACTTCGGCTAGAAATGCAAGTTCGGCTTTCATCCTGGCTTCGGCTCTCTTCCCGGCCTGCTGGAGGTCTCGGCTGCCGATTCAACTTCGGCTCTCGCTCCAGGGCCCAATCTCGGCTCTCAATTCCAGACCCAAATTCGGCCCCTCTCAGCTCACCTCTTCATCCGCTCTGCTTCCAGCCTTTTCCAAATCAGTCACCGCTATACCTTTGTCTCTCTCTATCTCTGGTCCGCCCCGCCTTTCACGGCATTCCGCCCGCCCGCTCCGTCCCGAGCCGTCCCTCGGCTACCTCATAACTATCGTTACATAATCAAAAACGCTTTTTGCTGCACGTGACCAATCATTTCCGATTACATCATCCTTTATTTTTCCTCGCGTCTTTCATGTGACATCTCCAACCCCAAAGAGAAAACCACAACAAAACATCACCAGACTGCGCACAACTTGTCTGTTTCCTCCATTACAAACTCCCATCAATTGCTATCTTACTTGAAACTGCAACCTCTTTCTTCTATCTCACTGCCCCTCTTACCCCGCTACCCCTCTTACCCCGCTACCCCTCTTACCCCGCCCGCTACCCTCCCCTCCCCCTCCTACCCCTCAATGACCCCCTACTACTCCGACACCATCGGCCTGGAGGCTTCCGACACCTCCCGCTGGCGGCTCCGCACCGACAAACTGGGCCGCCAGTTCTGGGAATTCATCGACCCCGAAAACACCGAATCGGACCCCCAATCCCAATTCGTCAAGTACCATCTGAAGACCCCCGACTGGGACCCGCCCCACCTCTTCTCCGAAACCGGAAAAGATCTCGGATCCCGCTCGGCTCAGGACGCGGCCCGCGCCGGCGCCACCTTCATGTCCTACGTCCAGGACAAACACTCCGGCAGCTTCCCTGTCCAGTATGTCGGCCCGATGTTTATGACCATCGGCATGGTAGCCGCCAAATACTACTGCAAAGTGCCGATACCGGCAGAAGAAAAACAGGAAATGATCCGCTACATTGTCAACACGGCCCACCCGGTAGACGGCGGCTGGGGCCTCCACAGTGTCGACAAGTCCACGTGTTTTGGCACGGCTATGAATTACGTAATCCTCCGTCTTCTCGGCTTAAGCGCCGAACATCCCGTGTGCACAAAAGCCCGACGGACACTACATCGGCTCGGCGGGGCTTTGCGCTGTCCGCATTGGGGCAAAATATGGCTGGCAGTCCTCAATCTGTACGAATGGGACGGCGTGAACCCGGCGCCTCCGGAACTGTTTTCCCTTCCGTATGCCGTTCCGATCCATCCGGGTCGCTGGTGGGTACATACGCGGGCCATTTACCTTCCGGTGAGTTATTTATCGTCCAAACGGGTACAATGCGAGTTGGATCCGCTTTTGCGGCAGCTGCGGGGCGAGCTGTTTGTGCAGCCGTATGACACAATTGATTTCTCCGCCCACAGAGACGACATATGCGGGGTGGATTTGTACTATCCGCACACGGCAGTACTAAATATGCTTAATAAGGCAATGGTGGTGTGGGACAAGTATCTGCGGCCGGGCTGGCTTTTGCGGCGCGCCAACCAGCGGGTGTATTCCCTGATTAGGAAAAACCTCCGCAACACAGACTACCTCAGCATTGCGCCGGTGAGTATGGCGTTTGAGGCTATTGTGACGGCTGTGGAGGAGGGCGTCGGCTCGGCTGCGTTTGCCCGTTTTGTGGACCGGTGGCGGGACTTTTTGTTCCACGGGCCGGAGGGAATGGCCGTAATGGGCACAAACGGCGTGCAGGTGTGGGACGCCGCGTTTGCGATCCAGTACCTGTTTATGGCAGGTTTAGCCGAGGAAGACGCGTTCCACGACGTGATTGTGCGCGCATTCCGCCTGCTTGTGCGGTCGCAGTTTGACACAGAATGCGAGCCGGGCAGCTTCCGCGACCCGCGGGTCGGCGGATGGCCGTTCTCCACAAAACCGCAGGGTTTTACCGTCAGCGACTGTACTGCCGAGGCGATGAAGGCGATTATTATGGTGCGGAACAGCCCGAAGTACGCCGCATACCGGGATGAGATATCCGACGAGCGGCTTTGTGCCGGCGCGGATGTGCTGTTTCAGTTACAAAACCTCAGCGGCCCGCACTTCGGCTCGTTTTCCTCTTACGAACGGGCCCGCGCCCCGCAATGGCTGGAAAAGATAAACCCGGCCGAGGTGTTTGCCAACATTATGGTGGAGTATCCGTATGTCGAGTGCACAGACTCCACCGTACTGGGGCTTAAGTATTTCCAGCAGAACTACCCGCAGTACAAAACGGAGCAGATCCAGCAGGCGATTGAGCGGGCCATTGCGTATATCAAGCGGGCCCAGGCGGCAGACGGCAGCTGGTACGGAAGCTGGGGGGTGTGCTATACGTATGCGGGCATGTTTGCTATTGAGGCGTTGAGTACAGTCGGGATGGAATATGGCAATTCGGCAGAAGTACGGAAAGGATGTGATTTTCTGGTGAGGCATCAGCTGGAGGATGGCGGATGGGGGGAGTCTATGAAGGTGAGTAGAGGGATTGAAGGGACTGAGGGACTGGAAGGAATTGGGGCTGGGGGTGATTTTGGGAATTGGGGGAGGGACTGAGAGTGAACTTGGGGACTGAGGGGGAGGGAGGAAATGATTTTGGGGGACTGGGAGTGAAACTGAGAGACTGAGGGAGGGACTGAGAGACTGAGAGACTGGGGGACTGAGGGACTGGGGGACTGAGGGAGTGAGAATGAAGGATTGAATAACTGAGGGACCGAATAATAGGGGGTCTAAATGATTGAGGATTGGAGGGGACTGAAGGGCCAGAGAGCAAGGGAATAGAAATGAGGGACAGGAAGGGAATTGAGGAGGGACTGAGATGGATGGGGGTATTAGAAGGAATCTAGGAAGGGTCCGAGTGGGATTTAGACAGACTCAAGAGATTTAGGAAGGATTCAGGAAGGACTCAGAAGGACTCAGAAGGATTCAAGAGGACTTATAAGGACTCGGCAGGACCCGGAAGGACTTTAAAATACTTGGAAGGGCTCGGGAAACACTCAAGAAGGAGTATTTGTGATCCCCACAGGATCATGGATGGTCTAGTCTCTCATAAGCTCAAGTCTCTCCTACAACTCAAGTCTCTCTTGCTTTAGTCTCTCTTGCTCTAGTCTCCCATTATACCCCTCTCAAGTCACACATCACCTATCATATCAGGGAATTACTAACATCTCCAGTCATGCGAAATACACACATATGTGGACACCAAAGAAGGACTGGTGGTGCAGACGTCATGGGCGCTGATTGCGCTGATCCTGGGGAAATATCCTCATAAGGATGTGATTGAAAGAGGTGTAAATGTAAGTGAGGGAGGAGGGAAGGGTTCAAGACAAATGGAAGACTTTGGAGAAGATGGCAGAAGATGGCTGCTTATAATGGAGATTATGGACGTTTAGACTGGAGAAGATAGGAAATTCTGGAGACGATAAGAAACATTTACTAACAAAACTGCCAGTTCCTCATGAGGAAACAACTGCCGACAGGCGAGTGGGAGTTTGACGGCGTAGAAGGTGTTTTCAACCATTCATGGTAAGTGAGAAGTGAGAGGTGAGGAAAGGAGGATAAGAAGGGATAAGGAGGGATGAAAGGGATAAGGGGAAAAATCAGGAACAAAAATAGGGGCGAGAAACGAGGAACTGAGATAAGGAAGAGAAATAAGGAAGAGGAAAAAGGAAGAGGGAACATTGCTGGTTGAAAGGATAGACGTTTCAGTTGTGCCGTTTGTTTGCGGTTTGCTCCTAAATGGGCGTTTTTATTACTTTTCAGATGGCATTTGGAGAAAGACTGCAATTTTCTTGACCGGCCACCTTTTCCTGTTCCCCTTTCGTTGCTTGACTGGTCCTTAATGACTCTCAAAGTGTCATTTGAGATTTCTTTTTGTTTGACTTTTGGCTGGTTGGCCATTCCAGCTTTTGGAGTTTCCTCCTGCATGTTTTCCTTTCGCGTGTCTCTCCCCTTCTAAAGCCCTTTGAATGTCCTCTGAATGCTCTACACTCCTTGAATATCCTGCATCTCCTGCATTGTTCTACAGGCTCTTTTACTAACATTTCTTTCCCTCCTTCATTTAGCGCCATTGAGTACCCCATGTACCGCTTCTACTTCCCCATCAAGGCTCTGGGGCTCTACCATAAATACCAGCAGGAGGCATAAACTGTTGAGTTGCGGATCGTTACATGAAACATTGAGTGTTCCAGAGGCATTGGAGCATCGGAGCATTGAAGCACTGAATAGTTGAAGCATTAAAGCTTTGAGAACAATGAAGGCATTGAGTCTTTGAGAGCACGACTAAATGATGGGAATTTGGACCACCGGAAAATAGTGACGATAACACTGAGAACAGTGAAGGACATTTGAATCACTGCAACTCCAAACAAACCAGAGACACCCAACATCAAGCAAACCAGTAGACTCTCCTACTAACCCGTCTTCCAATCTACTCATTGTCTATGGACTAAAATAGGACCATTCCGTTAAGGAGACATGACGGTACATCGTAGAAAAGATAAAGAAGTCTACCAAGAAAAGCAAATCGGAGGCCTTGATTTCAACTCTCTAAGTCTTTTCCCTTCCTTCAAATTCAAGTCCTTCTCTGTGTACAGTAACGGATGAGAAGAGAGACATCCAACTGTAGAGGCTCCTTCATTAGATGAAGCTCTCAGGCCGGCTGCTTACATTCTATCGAGTCGCATAATATTGAAAGCAGTGATTATTGAACAATTCATGATTGCTGTAATTTGTAGTTTCGAGTTGTTGCTATAGACGGGAAGACAAACTGGAGTTTGCCGCAAAGTTTGAATCTATAGTGGATATGTAGCCACGGTAATTTTGAGGAGTTCTTCTTGTTGAAACGACGGTTGTGATATGGAGTCGGCACTTCCTGTTCCAAGTTTCTACAGACTCTTAGAGGTTCCTACAAGTTCCTACAGGTTCATACAGGCTCAACCCCAGCATAATTCAAGCAACTATTTTATTCACTCCCCCCTACATCTCACTCCAGAGGCCAAACTAGTAACTCTGGCCTCAACAAATCCTCCACACCTCCATTTCCTCTTCTCCGCATCTCCCCTATTCCTCTTCTCCTTCCTACTCCTCAACCTCCCCTTCCTCATCCCCCTCTTCATACTCGTAGGAAACTTCCTCTTCGGTGCGGACTTCCGACCTGACTACTACCTCCTCCACAGACTCCCCCACCTGCACTTTGTTCTCGGCAATCATTCGGAGGGCAATCTCGGCCGGAATCTCGTTCCCGTACTCGTCTCGGTACTTCACTTCGTCTTCCGGCAGCTGGGAAATGCCGCTTTCTTCCTCCACGCGGTATTTCGTCACTGTGCGTCTTTTCAGCACTGTGGCAGCCGAGCCGGTGCCCTTTTTCCGCATTCGGCGGGATTTGGTGGCTGAAGACGCGGGAGTAACGGCATCCTTTCCGGCTTCTTCCGTCTCCTGCGGCTTTCCGCCGTTTGTGTCATCGGCGGCAACTGCCTCCACGGCTTCCCCTTCCGCCTTTCCGTTTCCGTTTCCGTTTCCGTTTCCGTT
>JAKTWI010000434.1:0-19892 GCA_030561065.1 Sporopachydermia cereana | reverse complement strand
TGGATAATGTAATCATTATATAAGTAGTCTCCAGATTGCCCCGCTATATATGATTAGCAAATCAGTAAAGATTTAGCCGTCCCAAATCAGGGCACAGTCTTACTTATCGTACGATAAGGGGAACGAGCATTCAGGTGGAGTTTTCAAATAACTGAAGTCTGGAGAAAGGGCGATGGGATAAAGTAAGATTATGAGAGCAAAAAGTGATTGATTACTTAGTACTTCTTGTTGAAAACGGGACAACTCTCTGTGAGGAAATACGGAGAAATTGTGAGAAAACTGATTCACGAAAGACGGGCCACATGAGGACGGTGATAGGGTCAAAAGGAGATCATTTGATCATTTAGTTTGCTGATTGAAGCTCTCCAATCTGACAGAAATAATCTTTGAGCCACAGCAACAACAAGCTTACTTCCCGAAGCAGGCACAAAAAGTTCACACTGTAATGCAAACCCGACAATGATAAGTACAGATGCGTGCGCAGTGTGTCTGACATCTGCAGGTCCAAATGGCTCGACTGAAGAGTATGGAGACTGGATCCAATGCGACAAATGCTCAACATGGTTCCACGATCGCTGTGTGGGGCTGAATCCTTGGCAAATTGATCAAATAAGAGTTTACCACTGCTCCGCTTGCTCTAAGAAGTTCGGCCCCTCTTTGGAAGTCCGCAAGTCGAAACGGTCCCGAACAAGCATTGACTATGTTGCTTTAAACGAAGGAGCAAAAGTGGTGTCCAAGTCTGTTCATCCGCATATCCCCAAACTGCTAAGCTTTCCTGAGGTCAACGACTCTATTTCCACTAATGAAAGCCGCGAGTACGACAAGATATGGGTGCTGAAGGGCAGCGAGCTGACAAAAGAATGGGCTGAAGAGATTAAACTAGGGACCAAGCCGGTGTATATCCCTCGAGAATTGAACGAGGAAGATGAAAAAGCAGGAGGCGGCGTTCAAATGAAGATTCCAAACGAGTTCACGGTATCAAACGTTACTGAACAGGTAGGTGAAAACACAAGAGTTGAGGTAATGGATGTTCTGACGCAGAACTTGAGTCCCATCCCCCGGGAGCTGCTCTACAAATGTGAGGGAAAATCATATGCCGATAAGGGTTTTTGGACTATGGGGCTTTGGCGTGACTATTTCAACCAGAGCCACGACGAGCGCGACAAAGTGAAGAATGTCATAAGTCTGGAGATATCAGACTCTCCACTAGCCAAGAAGGTCCAGAGACCTTTGTTTGTAAGAGACATGGATCTGGTAGATCAAGTCTGGAACTACGGACTGGCCCCACCCGAAGAGCCTGGCTGTCTGCCCCCTAGACCAAAAGTCACTCTATACTGTTTGATGTCAGTTGAGCAGTCATACACGGACTTCCATATAGACTTTGGCGGCACCTCAGTATACTACCGGGTCATATCTGGCAGCAAGTCCTTTCTGATGGTTCCTCCCACTAAGAAGAACCTGAATATATACACGAAATGGTGCAAGGACAGCAATCAGAATGAGGTGTTTCTGCTGGACCTATTTTCCAGTCCCCATCTCGACTGTTTCCGCATAAATCTGTATCCTGGGGATACGATGATTATCCCCTCCGGGTGGATTCATGCAGTTTTCACCCCAGAGGACACAGTGGTGGTGGGAGGTAATTTCCTGACTATGCTGAACTGGGAAATGCAGCTGCGAGTAGCAGAGATTGAGACTTTGACGAAGGTTCCTACCAAATTCCGGTTTCCCCATTTTGACAAAGTGTGCTGGTTCACGCTGGGGTGGATATACGATCAATTGAGGGGGATATTACATAAGAATGTTGACACAGAAGATGAAGAAGATAACGGTGATTATTATGATAATTTGTTTGACGAAAAGAAAGAGAAGGGCAAAAATCTCTCCTCCCCGAACGCTCAAGTCAGTGATATCTCCTATAAAGCTGCAGTCGCTTTACTGGACTATCTGAAAAAGCAGATAGCAAAGCTAGAGCAGCCTGATTTGAAGCCGCAAGTGAAAGCAAAAATTCGCTCCTCGATTGTTATTCCTCAGGCCAAAGTCATTCCGTCACGGTATCTAAATGAGGTGGAGGCGCTACTCACAGATTTGAGAACAGCTGCATTGTATTTGCCAGAGACAGAAGGGGAAACAACACCTGAAGAGAAGGCGGAAGAGATCAAACGAGAAACGGGAACGGAAACGGAAAAGAAGCCTTTTGATGATAATTAAAACCACTGGTGGAAATAACAGGTCTCAGAAGATGAAACAATACGTCTACGGAACCAAATCAAAGGCCGCGTATATACAACAGATTATCCTGTCATTTCAAGTTCAGTGCATTAAGTGAATGATTGATGAAGGTATCATTCCTTTTACTTGTAGATCATACAAGTACCTCATTACAGCCAATCAGGTCATGAAGCATCCATCAATAATCTCCTAGCATTCCCCTCATCCACTGCAACAACAGCTCACCTCTATGACCCCTCAGCACAATCGCCAATCAATCAAACTATCATTCCTGTACACACGCATACATATGGTAGAATAGCTGTCTAAGTATATGCTCTGAGTGCCTCAACATGCGCCGCTCATTGCAGCAGTCTCAACCCCGAGGCAGGCACTCCAATAGCTGTGATCTCGGTGATTCTACACAGTTGGCCCTTCTGCTCGGGACAGTATTTGGCACCTGTCAGAGCCTCAGTAACATAGGGAGAGCCCTTGTATATCGGAGTGAAGGTAGCAGCACACACATCAAACTCGGCATACCGGTCAAAGTCAATCTCAATCTCATCGCGGCCAATCGTATCCGACTTCGCTTTCACTTTGCGAGCCGTCTCCGCTTTCTTGCCCGTAGCCACAATGTCAAGAAACTTGGCAGCAAAGTAAGAGGCAGAGGCATAGTTCTTGTGCTTGAAAGACTGGTTCATAGCAATGTACAGCGCATTGATCAGATGAGCAGGCTGAAGATTAGCCCGAGTAAAGTAGGCCGCAAGAGTGAGATTCTCCACTACAGCATCTTCCGGCAGTGTCCTCCGCTTCAGCTCAATCGACAGGCCCAGAATGTACTCCCGGCACACAGTGAGGATCTCGCGGCACTTCGCCTCGTCTTCTTCCGACGTCACAGACAACACAGTGATAGTGTAGATAATCTTTCGGAACGCCGCCACAGCCTCTTCCAGCTTGTTGGAGTTGAACAGCTTGAAAGCGGCATGCAGTTCGCTCTCAAGCGTCTCAAATCCGGGGATAAACGGAAGCACAGAATCGCTGGCCCGGCTAGTATTGGCAAAATCACTACGCACATACATCGGCAACGGCTCAATCCCATCGTGGCCGGGGACATACAGTTTGGAGGCCGCATACACCTCAAGGAACCTTTCCCGAAGAGGCTCAAAGTTCACCACTCCGACCTGCCGATTCAACATAGTAGCAGCAGTTTGGAAACTCCCGGCCGCCACATGTCCAGCCGCGCATTTCGCATTCCGGACCCACAACTCCGGCTCGGAGGTGCCCGGCACGTCCGCCGGCAGCTCCCCGTCTCCGGCAGCGGCCCCCGCATCGTCCAATTGCAGGTCCTCGTCTCCCACATCGAGATCGTCGTCCAAATCCCAGCCGTCGGCGTCGCCGTCAATTTCGTCCCCACCAAACAAATCAGCAGCTGCGGCAGCTGCAGATCTGGCAGCAGAAGCGCCCTTCTCACTGTCTTTCGCCTTGCTTTCTTCCTCTACAGTCAGTTCGTCAATTTGGCCCAGAACCGCCAGTTCAAACAGAGAAGCGCCAGCGTCTTTAAGAGGCCAGTTAAACGCCGTAGTATTCACTACTGGCTCGGGAGCTTTCAGAGCCTCAGCCGCCAAAAGCCCCGGCGGCAGTTTGGCTTCCGCCTCTTCCTGCGACATATCAGCGTCTTCCAGCACCTGCTGGGCCAGATCGTCTCTGCCGTGGGTTTTGGCCGTGACATATGCCAGCGGGAACATGCCGGCATTGCGCAGCAACTCCACCTGTTTCTCCGTATCCTGGAGATACAGGGCATTGTGCATTACTGAGGACGAGTCCCCTCGGTATTCTGCAATATGCTGCATTTTCTCCAGCTTGGCCTTGTTGCCCGAGATCAGATACAGGAAAGACAGCTTGTCGAACTCGTGCTGTTTCTGGTACACCAGTTCCACTGTCTCAAAGTGGCCCTGTTCCAAAGCCGCCTTGCCCAGCTTCTCCCATACAACAGAGCTGTTGAGCGACTTGGCCTCCTCCAGGGCTATGGACAGATTGCCGCACTCCAGCGCCAGCTCAAACCGGGTAGCAGAGTCCTGTACAAACTGGAGAGCGATTTCCGGGTACCCTTTCTTTTCCAGATAGGCGATAATGTTCTGTCCGACCAGGTTGGAGTTTCTAATAATGCGCAGCACGTCTGCGTAATTCTTAGCACTCAAAGCCTGTTTGAAGCGGTACTCGGCAGGGTCGATCGGTACAATCTCCACAGTACCCGAACGGGTCAGACAGTACACCTTGTTGTCTCTCACTTTCACCAGGTACAGCGTGTTCTCTAGAGTCTTGATAATGCCCGAGTCGCCATTCAGCAGAGTGTACTTGATGTGGTTGAGCGTGGAGTAGAAAAGCACCCCTGAGTCGTCCCAGGCAGCACTCTTGACCCGCAGAGTCTCGTGCAGACCACACACAACGGCCAGATTCTTGTCTGCCACAGTGACAGAGTGTTTGCCCAGCAGCGCCACATGCTGCCCGTCAGGTGACCAGGAAACGTACTTCACATTGGCAACCACAGCCTCTGCCAGCGGCTTTCTTTGCTGCACGTCATACAGAGTAACTGTAGACGCGCCCAGCAGCAAAACACACCCTGCAGAGCCTCCAGCAGCCATGTCCACTACAGGAGTCTCCAGCTTGATGGATTTAGTAGTGCTGTTCCCCAGATCGCGCACCTCAATAGTGTTGGATTCTCGGGAAAACACGGCAAACCGATTGCGGGCAATAAACAGAGCGGCATCGCCAGTTCCCGATAAGGTGCCGGAAGGCTCAACAGCCCCCGAAACGTCTCGGGGAAGGGAAATCAGCTCGTACATGCTGGTGCCGTTGCTGCTTTTCCCAGTAACCAGAATAGACCTCTCGGAAGGGTTGTAGGAAAGAGTACGCAGAGGGCTCCAAGGAGAACCAATCTTCTGCAGCGACAGCAGCGGCAGATTGTCTCTTTCCGTGGCCAAATCAAACACTTTCACCTGTTTCTCCTTGTTTATATACAGCAGTGTGTTTTGGTGCAGCACTGCCGCCGGCCGTTCCCGCTCCAGCTTGAAAATAACTACGCCCGAGTCGTGGCAGGCCGCAAACAGATTGTGGGCTCTGTGGGCCGCCACAAGCCAAAAGCGGTCCGCGTCCCGTTTGAACGTCTGCACCAGCTGCCGCGTGTTCAGATCCCAAACGCGGATCGTGCGGTCTTCGCCGGCAGACAGAATCAGGTCCTGGTGCGGATGGAACAGACACGCCGAGACATTGTTGGTGTGTCCGCGGCACGTGTCCACTTCCCACGCTTTCGTCTCTGCCATCCGCCACAGTTTGAGCACGCGGTCGTCGCCGCCAGAGATAATCAGCGGCAGCCGCGGGTGGAAGGCGGCCCAGTTGACGCCTCTGTCGTGGCCCTCCAGGACATATTTGACAATGGCGTCCGTGTTGCCGAAAATGTCCTGCTGGGCGGCGGCAGTGCGGGCCATTTGGTCTTCAAAAGACATGCCGCCGGGCCCCATTCCGGGGCCGTTGCCGGGGCCCGCGGAGTGTTTCTTCTTCAGGCCGGAAATGTCCCAAACCCGCACAGTCTGGTCCAGCGAGGCCGACACCACCAAAGGCTCAGTGGGGTGGAACTGGGCACACATGACGTAATGGTTGTGGCCGGTCAGACAGGCAATTTCCTGTCTGTTCTGCCAGTTCCAAATGCGGATGGTTTGGTCGTCCGAAGCAGTGATAATCCACGGCAGCTCGCTGTGGAAAAAACACGTGCGGACATAGTCCAAATGTCCGGTGAGGGTGAAGATGCATTTGCGCGACTGCAGCGACCACACTTTGACAGTGTAGTCGTCGCCGCAGGAAACAAACAGCGGCTGGGTCGGGTGGAAGTCTACTCCTCTCACGGGCCCGTCGTGGTCTTCAAAGCGGTCAATCAGAGTGCCCATGCGGTAGTCCCATAGCTGGATGGTTGAGGAGTGCAGCGAGACCAGCACCCATGGCCGCACAGGATGGAAGCACACGCCTTTGGCCCGGGAGGACTTTGACTCAAACTGAGGGAGGTTGTTAGTATGTAGTTAGAAGAAAATGAGGGGAGTGGGGAATGAGGAGATTGGGATAAGGAAATGTAATGAGGGTGTTGAGGTATCAGTATGGAAGTTGTCGTCTTCTTTGGAAGACTTCTTCAAGGGCAAATAGGACAGTTCAGTGTGCTGTAGGAGATTGTGTGTGTTTGTTGCTATGAGTCAATGGGTTGTTGATGTTGCAGAAGTACACCAGCCAAACGCGTCAGACATGGCATCGTGTGGGTCGTATTTGTCACAAGAAATGTGTACAGCACGTGCAATTGTTTCTCGCGTTTTTCTTCATATTGAGGCATCTCCAGTATTTTGGTAAAAAACAGTTCACCATATTCTCCTTCAGGAATTGCATTTGGCACGCGTTTCTCTGGCTGATGGCGCCCAACCCAGAGACAACAATAGTCTCAGCGATAAAGCAGCAGCAGCAATTCTCAGCTATTACTTCATAGCCAGCCCAACCAAAATTGACCTTGCCATCTATCCAGTCTCAGCTTTACTCTTTTTCTCTGACCATCGCGATAACCAATTAAGCAACTTTTGTATACATTCAGTTCAATGAATGTTTTCTCACCAACAGAATACTCCTCCACTTTCCACAAGCCCCGGCTCAACACTCCAATACCCTTTTCATTCCCTTTTCCCCCAAAGAATCCTCCTACTGCCCAACTCCACAGTAAAACACGTCCTCAACATACCTTTGTGAGCATCTGCATTTTGATTGTAGCTCTTGCCAGACTTATCAATAATCACGTTCCAACAAGCCAAACAAAGTCTTAATGCAATAACCAGAATTCCGTCCTCAGAAATACCAAAGAAACCACCGACGAGGAATCACTGTCCAGTCCTTTTTCCCAGCAATCGCGATACTGACACGAACTGAGATGGACCGTATATTCAATATCCAATAGTACCCTTCAGCCTCAATCAATCAACCTCTCCTTAGCCTGACGCGCTGGTCTACTCAATCGTGCCAATCCAGTCAACAGGCTCGTCCACCTGTCCTTTCCCCGGGGTAACCTACTCTGAATTGAGTGCACAATGCCAGTTTTGTCGCGCCCTCCACTGCTTACAGCTACTTTGATCTCCTTGTTGATGCGTTAATACTTTCTGGCGGATCCAATGGTTCCGTTGTAAGAGCCAGGTGTTTCCTTGAGAATGTTACCCGGAGGGGTGGGCTCGAGGAGGTGGGACGGGGGGAGAAGCGAGGGTTAGAGACGGGAGGAGACGTGAGGTGCAAGGGGAGACGCGAGGGTTGAAACTGATGGCGGAGGAGGTGATGGGATTGCAATGGAGGAGAGGTTGATTGATTGAGGTATGACAACTTAGCTAGATTGTTGGGCTATTTTGAGGGGATTTTTGTGTGGTAGTTACCGGTGTTGCGGTTCTCGTACAAGGGTAGTCATGGATAACAGGCTCGGAATGAGACGTGAAAATAGACCGGAAATTGTGCTCACAGTAGTGCTTATGGTTTCCTATATTTATACCCGTCGAAAAGTATCAACGCGATGAAAGGGAACGGGTGAAGGGAAATTCTACTGTGGGAGGTTGACTTCTGCTGAATTCTGTGTATTTCGCATCTTAAACTTTCAATAAACGTTGGCTCTGACAGCTGCTGGAACCTCTCTACACGATCTGAAGTTGCATATTCCTTCGGCGTACAGCGAACTTCCCTCAGCTGTATAGTTTTTTGGTTGTAGTAACAGTATTAGTATTGGCAATCGTAGTAGCAGTGGTAATAGTAGCACCATCATCATAGGGAGTTGCTCTGTCATCGGTTGAGGTGCTCAATGTTTACAGTATACTTGTCCTGCTAAAGCTAACAAACAAAGGTGTGGATCTCGGATGGTGTCGCACCTACTGACAATCTCGATGAATGCTAGGATAGTAGCGCACTTTAAAGTGTAGCCTTCTAATGGTAGACAAGTGTAAATTGACACACGCAGGCTGCATGCTTTTAATTCTAGTCCTTTCGGTCAAGTGTAGTGTTGATGGTTCTGCCCTCAAATCAGGTAGGCCGAAAAAGCAAAAGCAAGAAGTGAAAGGAAGGACATGCCGGAGACCTGACCTGATGACCCGTTAGTCGATGATGCAGCCGCCGTTTCTTCTTGGTTCTGCACAAAGCCGCCGCTGAACTCCGAAGTCGTTGTTCTTGAAGATGACGTTCTGGTGGTTGTTTCATCGTCGTCGCCGATGGCAGTGGTGCCGGTGGAATCTGTCTCGTCCGTAGATGATGTCCTAGTCTGGGAATCGGTTGAAGTCGAATTGGTAGTTTGAGTATTGCGGCCACGATTAGGCTCGTTTCCAGCCCCGAGACCCTGAGGTGCGTTATTCTCGTCATCATCGTCATCGTCATTGTCCTCCTTACCCAAGTCGGGATTGAATCCAGTGGCATCAGATGAGCCAAGAATGGTGCTCTTGTCAGTGATCTCAACATCCTCCTGCAGTCCCCGCAAGTCTGTATAGATATAGGAAACTTGTTTGTCGGAGCTCTTGGTGCCACTGGGAGGATCGTAGCACTCAACTTTGACACTCTCAAGCATAGCATAGTAATAGCCAGGGTTCTGCATATCAGGAGCATTCCAGTCAATCTCACCACCAGCCCAAGCAATTGTTCCCGGCTCGTTAGTAGCATTTCCACCAGGCCATATGGAGATTTGCACTCGGGAAGGCGTTTGCGGGTACTGGTACGTCTTGCTGGTTTCATTATAAGTGTCTGACTTCTTCAGAACACGGCCGACCTGTCCGTCCACCAGCCAAGTGACTTGATCCTCAGTCCAGTCAATCTCATATGTGTGGTATGTCTCAAAAGTGTTGGAAAGCGAGATGTTGGCTGAGTTGGTCCAGTTGAGTGTACCCTGCCAGTAGTAATTTGTTTGTGCGGTTTCGAGATCAGCTCCCACAAACTCATAGTCAATCTCATCCTTAACGTCAGAGAAGAGAATAGCAGCGGACACAACACCCTTATCACGGGACGTTTTGAAAGTGACGGCAACTTTGCCGTACCACACATAAAACGATGACGAGATAACCGAACCCCCAGAGTACTTGGGCATGGCAAGAATCACAGAGTCATCATAGTCCATCACCTGGCCACTGTACACCCAGTCTGTCTTGCTGGCATCTCCCAGATACTCCGTGTTGGTCTCCATAATGGAGGTGGAGAACTTGTCTGTGTTCACATTGCGGCATACAGGCATAGGCATGCAGGACGTCAGGTTGAAGGAAAACCGGGGGTCACAGCCTCCCAGACAGTAGGCGCCTGTACCACATTGACCATATTGGGAGCAGCACGGCTGGTCCTCGGGACAGTGGTTGTCTTCATCGCAGGGGATCGGATCTGCGGCAGCAACCAGTTTGATGAGCGCAAAACCAAAGGCAGCAAGCGAAAGACTCCTCATGTTGATCTGGTCTTCGAGATTAGCAGTGTTGTTAGCAATGAGAAGAATCCTAATGTTTTAATTCCCGTAGTTTCTGTGACTGAGAGTTGTCGATGTTCGCAGGTTTCCAAAATCCGGTTTCCCAACACACTCAGGCTCTTCTCCACAGGGCCTTTGATGACTTATCAGATCCAGATTGTATATCGCTGGGTGGAGATCAGATCAGTTCAGCAAAGCAGAACGTGCTGATTAGCTGTCTATTGCTTATAGACACTCCAGGTTTGCAAGGAGTCAAAAGCGAAAGAAGACGAGTCGTAGGATGCAAGCTTCAAGATATAGCAGAGTCTCCTCAAGAAAAAACCCCCTCACAGTGAACAGAAGCCGAGCAGACGCCAAGCAGGTTGACAAGAAGCTTTTAAGTACGAGATTTCAATGTCCAGACGTGACGGGTACAATAAGGTTTAAAGGAATCTGCACATCACAGGAAAGGAACGTTCCATTCACAACTGTGAACGAGGAGAGGTTGAGCAGGCGGATTTATAATGATGGGTAGCTGATTGAAGTGTATTCTGAGAGTCATTAGTATCAGAGATTGGTTGTCGATTGAAGATAGAAGCAACTAACAAATTTGTTGAAAAGCGGGAATGATTGAAATGTCTCATAACGAGAGATATTTTTAGAAGCAAATGGTGAGAAGATTCAAAGTGCTTTTTACCCTAAATGGCAGCAATTCTGCATAGTGTATGCAGTTGGAGGTGAGCTGCGTGCATTAATGCCTCATTCGGTAATTCTTTGTTTACCTCTTGCCGCTTATATCTAGCCAGCTCCAATTTGGCGGGTCCATGCATGCACTCTGCATGTTTCTCGCAGGAGCTCCGGTAAGGAGATGATATTGAGAGGGTATAATGAGCAAAAATTGGCAGACAGTGTTCATAATTCTCTGAGGAAACTATCAAATGGCATCCTTTTACCCATGAGACAGTTCTCCAATGCCGTACATTCATTTTGAACGAATATCAAGCATCAAGTGCCGCACAAAGCACTCCTCCATGCGGAGCACAGATAGGAAAGAGTGTACCTGCTGCCACCAGTCCTGCGTTCCTTAGAAGAGGCTATTACCCATCTGAATAGATGATCATTGACTTGTACTGCTGATGGCCTGTAGTTTACCCCGCGTAAGCCCTTTGTCACTACTTGTATACTTGTATTACCAGTATATTCCTTTCCTTTGTCGTGTTGCGGTAAAAGAGTTAGACTCCTTACCCTGATTTTAGTCACGTGCCGTGCATGTTCTCATACTCAGGGTTTGAAGTATGTTATTCCTCAGCATATTTCCCTTTTTGGAAGGCCTGCAATACTAATGCCACACCTCTTCCTCCCAGAGATGCATGATGGAAAATGACGCACAGTTTCCCACTATGGGCACGAGGGCCTGGAGGTGTACTGTGGATCCTGTTGCGTTCGTAGTCTGAGATGTTGATGGTTGGCCTCCTTCAACTGCTGTACTGTTTATGAACCGAAATCGTGAATTGTGAGATACGTTTATCGACTTGTGAATCTCTGTTAGACGACATCAGTTCAACAGACTTATAACAAACAGTAAGTAATTCGAGTGAAACAGTGGGTGGATTATCAGGAAGGCATGTTAATGGCAGATTCACGGCAAATGGCATACACGACACGCAGCACAATATAAAGAGAGGCTCCAGTCTGTGGTTACGGCACCAACAGAAGAGGAGCGATTGAAGCAACTTATTTGTGTCCCTAACTAAGGGCGGTGGTTTCTACCCACTATCGACAACGAAAGTCACCGTATTGAATACCTAAGAAGAGGATTGCCTATCAATGGAAGAAACTACACAGCCATTATCTGCTGAGTCACTTCAAAGTCGCTCAATCGTTTGAAACCAGCCTGGCGTCATCCCTGAAAACACCTTCGACTACCCCTGTTACTAACACTACGTACAGTCCATCAAAATGCCTAAGAAGAGATCATCCAACGGACGCAACAAGAAGGGCAGAGGCCACGTCAAGCCCGTCAGATGCACCAACTGCGCCCGATGTGTGCCCAAGGACAAGGCCATCAAGCGTTTCAACATCAGAAACATGGTTGAGTCTGCTGCTGTCAGAGATTTGAGTGAGGCTTCCGTCTACCAGGAATACGCTCTGCCCAAGCTGTACGTCAAGCTGCACTACTGCGTCTCCTGCGCCATTCACTCCAAGATTGTCCGTGTCAGATCCAGAGAAGGCAGAAAGGTCAGAACCCCTCCTGTGAGAGTCAGATTCAACCGTGATGGCAAGAAGGTCAACCCCACTGATGCCGCCAAGGCCGCCTACTAATTGTATACTTCGATTGTGGGTTATGGTAAATACAAATTGACACATCAGTTCATCCCAAAAATCAATTTACTACCCCATTCGGGCTTCTATTTACCCTCTGCAGACCAAAACGCAACCTCGGCAACTCTTGCCCGGTCGTCGTAGGCGCCCGAAATCTCAACAACAAGATACCTGTGTTGCTGGCTGGCATTTGAGTAGGAGCTCAAGTCAACAGCCGTGTAGTTTTCTCTTCTCATATGAGGGTCCAACAAGTCCTCTTCGTCAAAGGGCGCTGAGATGTCAACTTGCAGGCTTTCGACAATCCAGCAAACCTCATCTTCGCTCGTCACCTGGAGAATATTCTCCCTGCTTGTTTCTTCTCCTGTTTCTCCTTCACACAGATATCCAATAGCCAGTTCAAGCGGCGGCTTCTCTCCCCATACAAACAACCCGTCAGTGATATTCTTGCTCGGGTCAACTGCCACAACAAAGCGGCTAGTGCTGTTATCCCATGTCTCCCAATATGTGGAGTTGTCTCCATCGTTGATGGAGTTGGAAATCGCTGTTCCGTGTCCGTGGGAAAGCGCCTTGGCTCCCGTGCAGGTCCCCAGCTGTTCTTCCGGCAGTTCAGGCCGGGCCACAGGACCCATAAGTGTGTCTCTCAGACCCAAAACAAATGTCTCATCACTCTGCTCCTCATCCCCTGCAACTGTGAACTGTACTCTGGTCCCCGGAACGCTCTCTCTCACAAACGTCAGAGAAAATTCCTCCCCCGAAATGGACAAATCAAAAACCCCTCCCTGAACATGCAGACCCTTCACAGTGTACCCTGAGATCCCCAAAGTCTCTCCGGCCGGCCACGAGGGTCTCAAACTGGCTCCGCTCTCCTCAAACCGAAGACCCGAGAACCCGTGGGTAAATGTCTGAAGAAACCCCCCGTGGCCAGTGAGAAACGGGAACGCGGGATGAGTGCCGCCGTTGGTGTCGGGATTGTCGTCCGCCTGCTCCGAGAACTGGTAGAACGGCGCCCGGACATACGGCATGTACGACGCCTGCCAAAACGTGCCTGCAGAGCATCCGTCGTCTGCCAGCTGGTTGGCAGCCACAGAATACATGGCATATGTCATTGCCGGGCCGTCCGGAGACTGCCGCAGGGCATAGTACTTCATGGTATTCTGCCGCAGCTGCCTGTTTTCGCTGGCCGAGCCATTGGCAGACAAGTCCCACTGGGACAGGAAGTCCAGCGGGTACTCCAGCAAGATGGCGTCTGCTTGTTTGATAGGCGCCGAGTTGTTCATGCCGTCGTACTGCAGTATCAGCGACCGGTCCCGAGTCAGCGGGATTTTGATATTGTCGGCAATATGCCGCCAGCGCTCCAGCTGCTTCTGGTCCCAATTCCCCGAGTCTGCCAGGATTTCCGCCACCCGCAGAGCCGTTTCCATGTGCTCGGAAATAGCCCCGTTGGTATAGGCGCCGTTATTAATATGGTTGGCATACTCGTCCGGATCGGTCATGTTGTATGTTTCATACACCCGCGCCGACTCGTTCCACACAACATACTCGGCAAACATCTCCGCCACATTCTGCACCACCGGCCCCACTTTCTCCTCCAGAAACGCCGAGTCATTGCTGGCCAAATAGTACTGCCAGAACGCATGAGTGATGTCGGCATTCAAATGGTACTGGTAGTCCACACAGGGCCCGGAGCCAGTACAGTTGCCGTAGCGGGAAGACGTCCAGGGAAAAATGGCGCCCGGGAGGTTGTTTTCCCTGCTGTTGCGCTGGGCTTGTGGGAAATGCTTCCAGCGGTAGTTGAGGATAGACAGGGCGTGGCTTGGCTGCAGAGCCAAAAGTGCCGGAAACATCCACGTGTCGGCGTCCCAGAAGATAAAACCGGCATAGGCATCGGAGGAAAGACCGCCGACCGGAACGGAGTTATCTCCGATACCAGCGGCCAGAGTGCCGTTTTGGATGTTGGCCAAAAGATGGAAAAGGCTGGCCCGGGCCGCCAGCTGCGTCTCGGCTACATGCAGCAGCTGGGCTTCAGTGGCGATGTGTGCTGCTTCAGTGTTGATGATAATGTCAGAGACTTCAAACAGGGATTTCCAGGCACTGCGATGGGTCTGCAGGAGCTTCTCCCAGCCCTGGGAGCGGGCGGCAGCTGCTGCTGTTTGGGCAGTGTATTCGGGACAAGGAAAGGCGTCTGTGCTGGCGAGACCAATGAATTTTTCAATCTCAAAGCTGCCAGAGAGAATGATTTGAGAGGTGACTTGAGGGAGCGGAGGGGTCGAGTTGGTAGTGTTTGAGTGAGCGGGGTTTGAAGAGTTTAGACCTGTCAGCTGGCTGCAGAGATTAGTGTTGTTTAAGCCGTTCGTCAGAGAGTTCTCAGTCTCATTCCATACACTCTGGGAGTTGTTTGAAACCCCCTGGGAGCTGTTGGAGACCCCTGAGGAACCCTGCCCTGAGGTACCCTGCCCTGAGGTAACAACATAGTGGGAAACAATGGCAGCCCGGGTAGAGTCGGCTGCAATACCCTCCGGTCTCACAACTATAGCCAGAGTGCTTCCCTGAGGGGTCTGAGACACCCCAGAGCTCACAAGCTCACTGCGGAAACTGGTCTGCATATCCAAACTGTCTGTAAACTGCAAGCGGGCGGTGGGCTCTGTACGAACAGACACCTTCACAACCCCAGTGTTGAGCTGCTGGCGGTGGGCAAACAGGGAAACGGTGATATTGTGCCCAGGGGTGTCTCTGCCACAAGGCGCCCAGCTCAGTTTTGTCTCTACAACCCCATCATCAAAGGACATTGACTGGCTGTAGTCAGAGATCTCCGACTCTGGAGTGTTTGGACCCAAAGTGGCATTGCAAGCGAGGTCTGTCAGCCGAATGTCGGCCCATACCGGCAAGGACGCCAAGACACTTTCTCCACCCCGGGCATCCAATTCAGGGAAATTTGTGCGGGGAAGGGTGGGCTGGTAGTTGTAGAACCCAGCCAGAAAAGCCCCAGTGTAGCGGGCATTGTCCAGAGGCCAGCCGGACGTTTCCTTATGCTGGACAAAACCAAATCCTGCTGTAGGGATGCGGAGACCGATATAGCCGTTGGAGATGTAGGGTTCTCTTTGGAAGCTGTTTGCGGAAAAGTTGGTTGAAAACACAGTGTAGTTTTCAATAAGGAGTGTGCTGGTAGTCTCGTCATAACTGGTGTAGACGTGATGAGAGTCAGACAGGTTCAGCCGCTGGTACTGCAGGAGGGTGTAGTTTGCGTAGTTGGCTGAGCTGTTCCAGGAGTTGGTAGTAGTGACGGATCCGTCTCTGTCTTCTAGTAATTCCCGGGGCATGACTCTGAGGCTCTGCAGGGTCCCCTGAGAGTTGGAGAGAATAGTAGGGTGTATAGTCTTTAACTCGGTAGCAATAGAGTGTTCAGTGAGGGAAGTAGACCAGAGAAGCGCAGCCAAAAGAAGACACAGCAGGCAGTAAAGAGCCGCCTGGCTGCTGGCTCTGGGGCCCTTTTTCTTGAGAGTGTTGAACCAGCTGTAGTCCATTGTGGATTACAGGAGTTCGACGCTCAGTATTCGTGCAAGCCTGTGATAGGTGTAAAGAGGCAAATAGTTCTTGTTCTATAGTGTTCTATAGAGGCCGATTAGTAGTATTGAGAGTGTATCCATACCATTCACAACAGCCAGCCGAAGCGGCAATTTATACCAAGGAAGAAACAGAGGTGTTTTCTTGAGGAGGATGAATAATCGCGGATTATTTCTGTTCCATCGCCCCACATTTCATTTCACCCCTGTGTGGAGCAACTGTGGGGAATCTCTGGGGAACTCACTTCTACATGCAACTCCAAGAACAGAAATGTTCCGGGCATCACTACCATTACCTCTTTCATCGTCTTAGCCAATATTGGCCTGGTGTATGCCCAATCCGTCGAACTTGAGTCGAGCTTCCCCATATTTAGGGTCTGCGAGGGCCGTATTTCCAATGCTTAGGCAGAATAAAGATGGATAAGGATGGGGTTCGATGGGCAATAAGCTTTTAGGTTTATGTCAGGCCGGGGAAATTAGTGCGACAGAACTTGGAGGTTCCGCTAGTGACGACAGGCTTTGAACCTTATTTAAAACCTTACTTCGAAGCTCAACTCCAAGAACTGCAACAACAGAGATGGAGTGATTATGTTATGGATGTGGGGGATTTATGTTGTAAATGGCTGATGAAAACAGTTTGGTATTTCGTCAGTGTGTTAGAGAGTGAGAAGATGGGAATGGGAGCTGAAAGTTGCCCAGTTCTTTTCCCTCTTCCGACTTGTAGGTTTCTGGTTATGTTTCTCTATGTTGATGCTGACGAAACCTTACATGAGGGTTTGCTGTAATTTCTCCGGCCGTTTGAACGTTATTTGTATACTAGATGGTGTGTTTTCATCCTAACTCCAACTCCCATTCATGTCGTAATGAAAGGAAACGAAAAAGGGGTTGTTGATCAGTCATCATTCTTCTATGTACATGGGCGATATTATACGGACAAACCAGCACGTCTGCACCTAAAATGTCCTTTTCCTCACTGCGTTCATCGACTTGAAAGAGAAGACGATACTGGAAAACGCTCCACCTGTTTTCCAAGATGACGACAAAAGGTCGAATCCAGCCTTTTTGAACTTGACCAGCTTGTCGTTCGCAGCAACTCCGTCAATAAGAGGGATCATCATGGGATAGCTCAGACCCCGCCGGAAGTTTTCTTTTTTGAGAGCGGGGGCAAACTCGTCATCCTGGGCTGGGGTGAATTCCTCCACCATGGCTGCCGCCTCCTTCCGCACTTCCTGGAGTATATCTCTTGCCTCCCAAAGCATCTCTTCGGCCACTTTTCTGAGATCGTCTCCGACCTTTTCAAGCTTTTTCTCCACATCGGCTTTATGGGCGGCATCGTTTTCCATAGCCCCGGTGACATAGGCAGTCACCTCCTCCTCTGTGAGAAATCTGTCGTCCAGAGATTTGAGAGGAATTGAGCTTTGGCCGTAATTCTTGAGACCGATTTCGAATATGCTCATGCGATGCACCAGTCCTGTTGTTTTGCCAAGCAGGGAGCCGATCTGACTGAGTCCTCTCGAGATCCTCTCGTTGTTGTTGATCAGATGTGCTGAAAGGGGAAACAGTTCAGGCGACCTACACACCTGCTGTCCCAGATATATTCTCTGGCTGAATGTGTTTTCCGCTGCTTTTAGGGCCTCTTCTATTGTCCTGACCTGAATTGATTGATCCTAGTCATTTTAGTTGGTTAGTCATGTGGTTGAGGCAGGAAAAGCAGGTATTTCTCACAATATCCAAAACGCTTTTTCATAGCATATGAGCGGCGTCATTGGTAAAAGCCAGCTGAAATCTCAAAGCTGGTCATCCTGTTACTTACCGATCCTCTCACAAAGCGGTGGAACCCGTCAAAGTTCAGCTGGACACCATTCTTCAGTGCATGCTGAAGCAGTATGCCTATGGGTTCATGTCCAGTATAATCCTTTTTCACATCGAAAACCCTTTTGAACAAATACACCCAGTAATCCATAAGCTCCTTAGGAGTCCGTATAGCCTCGCCATTGGACAGAGTCTTTGGCTCATTCAACTCAAACATGAAGGACCGGACAGCAAGCAGGGCGTCTCTGCTGGCCTCAGGGAAGGTCTTAGACCCATTGTAGATCTCGACACTGGCGTCCTCTCTTTTCAAGACTTTCTGACAGTGTTCTCGGGCTTTTTGCACAATATCTTCACTTGATGCTCCCAGGCTTTTAGGGGGTGTTTTGACTGAGGATGACTTGAATCTTTTCAGAACCGTGGGACCAGATAGCAGTCGTTCTCTCGCCAAACGAGAAGAGCATAAGGGTATTCTTTGCATCTTTTGTATGGGAGTACAGAGTGTGCGTTAACAGGCTGTCTTTGAGAGAGTAGCGTTTTGGTACTGTAATTAGGTGAAGTACTATCCTCGCTAAGCCAACAGTTTTCACCTCTTTTCAATGTTTAGCATCTCAATCATTGTCGAAAGTGAAATACTGGCATTCTCATACAATCTGCAAATGTACATGTATATCGTATATGCATTCTTATGCATGTCCTGCAGTATGGTGCAGCTGTGACAAATAAGGTGACAGTTTATAGCTAAGTAAGTTATCTCGAGGAGTGATTGATGGTATAGAGAGGGAGGTTTTGGGCATTTGAAGTGAGAACAATGAGATAGCTCAGCTCAGAACATTTGCGTTTGATGGTTAAGCTTTCCAGCGTTCGGCTTGAAAATGGAGAATTTACAGAATGCCGAGAATGAGTGGGAAGAGAAAGAGTTACGTCACCGCTGATATATGAGAAGATCACAACTTCGTTTATATACAGGATTAAAGTCATCATTTCATAGCTGTTTCTTCCAGAAACTCAACATAGACCTGAAGGCCAATCGCCACTCGGAGAACTGCAGGTTCTTATGGAACAAATCAAAGCTGTACTTCTCAAGGCGCTCGAGGTACAACTCGACAGGAAGTGCCGTCATGAGAGGGGCAAACATGGCATCGCTTATACCCTTTGGGAATGAAGGCTTTTCTCCGCCTTCCAGATCGCGCTTTTCGATCTTCTTTGTCTCTGCCTTGAATTCAGCTAAGAGATGTCTAGCAAATATGATATGGTCGTTTGCCCTGGTGGCAGCCTCAAACACAACATCCTTGAGTTTCTCCTTAGTTTCTTCTATTTCCTTGGGGTCTTCCAACAGTCCCTGGGCAAGGCGTAGAGCAGCTTCCTGAGACAAGTTGTGTTTTGTCATCAACTGCACAGGTAATGTGAGCTGGTTCCACGTTCGTGCATAGTATGTGAATCCTATCAACATTGTAGCAACAGCCGTTCCTTGCCCTATGTGAGCAGCCATATCTGACAGTTTGACAGACTGTTCTGGGTTCCCTAACAGGAAGTGGTATGAAGAGGGAGAAATTGAGTCCGACAGGGCTGCCTTCTGACTGAGATAGTTCAGCTGCGAGTAGGTACCTTCCCCAAAAGAACATATATCATCCAACGTGTTGAACGTCGGATTGTCCAAAAAGTGTTTTCTGGTCTGGAGAACTCTATAAAAAAACTCCTTCTCCAATTCCACCCCTCTGGCAAGAGAATCCTGGAGAAGAATGCCCACAGGCTCTTTGATAGCGGTATCTGAGCTTGCTGTGATGCTCACTTTGAACGCTTTGTCGATCACATCATTCCAGTACTTGAACTTCAAGTCGCTTGGCTTTAGCCCGCTCATCGCCGACACACCCATATTCGATCTCATGGCGCCACTGACTGCTCCGCCGCTTGCGGAAGAGTTGTTGATCTTCCCCGTCTCCAGATTGAACATGCGAATGGCTACAAAGGCATCTTTGACTGACTTGGGCATGTAAGAACTCAGCAAATACGACGAGTAGTCACTTTTTTGCAGCTGCTGCAGGCATGCCGTTCTAGCACTATTGACCACATCGCTGGAGATATTTCGGCGTGACGGCAGTTGGCTGCTGAACAACTGCCTCGTTGTGGCGCCTTCTACAGCACATCTGCTCCCTATCCTGGCCGCCCTCAACATGCTTGTCAGCTCACTATCAGCAGAGTAGAAACTGGGCAAGAAACAATTGCTATCAGATTTGTAACATCTGCTGAACAACTTGAAGCTGCTCCTGGCTCTTTGAAGTACAGTGTTAATTGTATCTTCTCAACATATTCTACTGTAGCAGGTCAAATTGATGTTGAATGAAATGTCGGGGGCTTCTGGAGATGTTCGTAAATACGGTAAAGATCTCCGGAATCCCTCTAAACCGGAGATAATGTAATTATCTCTCAAAGTCACGTTTTTTATTGGCACATGCAGCGGAATTTATTGAGAAAGGAAGAATGTGGAGACAAAAGCCGCCGATGGAGTTGAGAAAGACAAC
>JAKTWI010000433.1:0-19989 GCA_030561065.1 Sporopachydermia cereana | reverse complement strand
ACCCACCCTACTAACCTCGCTCGCTCCGCTCGCTTCCGTTAGCTTTGAAAAATCCCTCACCGACCTCATCAACGGCATCCGCGCCCACCAAAACCCCGCCGAGCGGGAAAAGTTCCTCCAGGACGCCGTCGCGGAGTGCCGCCGCGAAGTCCGCTCCGCCGACCTGGAACTGAAAACAACCGCCGTACTGAAACTGGCGTACCTGGAAATGTACGGCTTTGACATGACGTGGGCCAACTTTCACGTGCTGGAGGTGATGGCGTCGCCGAAATTCCAGCACAAACGCGTCGGCTACCTTGCCGCCGTCCAGGGGTTCCGCAACGACACAGACGTGCTGATGCTGACCACAAACTTGCTGAAAAAGGACCTGGCGTCGCGGCACGTGATTGACATTTCTATGGCTCTCAGCGGCACGGCCACGTTTGTCACTGCCTCGCTGGCCCGCGATCTTTGTGACGATGTGGCCCGCATGCTGACACATTCGCGGGCCTACATCCGCAAAAAGGCCGTGCTGGCCATGTACAAAGTGTTTTTGCACTACCCGGAGGCGCTGCCCTCGGTGTTCCCCCGCATCCGCGAGCGGCTGGACGACGAGGACCCCGCCGTGGTGTCGGCAACGGTAAATGTGGTGTGCGAGCTGGCGAAAAAACACCCCGCGGCGTATTTGCCGCTGGCGCCGCAATTGTACCACTTGCTGGAGGAGAGCAACAACAACTGGATGCTTATTCGGCTGCTGAAGCTGTTTGCGTCGCTGGCACAAATCGAACCTCGGCTGAAACACAAACTGCTGGGGCCGATTGTGGACCTGCTGCACAAAACCTCGGCCGACTCTCTGCGGTACGAAGCCATAAACTGCATAGTCTCCGGCGGCATGCTGGACCGGCACGTGTCGGAGGTTTGTGTCGGGTACCTGATTGGGTTTTTGCAGTCTGATGATCAGAATTTGAAGTATGTGGCGCTGCTGGCTTTTTGTAAAATTGCAAAACTGCACCCGGTGTTTCTGCGGCATCACGACAAGCTTGTGCTCGGGTCCATAGACGACCCGGATTTGTCGATCCGCGAGCGGGTGCTGGAGTTGATCCCGGGGGTGGTGTCGGAAGACAATGTGGTGGAGATTGTGAACAAGCTGATGGTGCAGCTGCTGCCGGAAGCGGGGGAGGCGGGGGAGGGGCAGGAGGGGCAGGAGGGGGAGGCGGGAGATTCCGAATCCGGAAGCCGCTCCGGCACCCTCGGCCCGCTCGGCAGCCACAAAGACACTCCGAACCCCTTGCCCGACCGGTACCGAGCCGACGTGATTGCCTGCATCGTCTCCATCTGCTCGGCCGAGCTCTACCGGCACATCCCGAGCTTCGAGTGGTACATCGCCGTGCTGACAGATCTGGTGCGGCTCAGCGCGCGGCTCGGCGGCGGCGTGGCGGCCCGCATCGGCGAACAGCTGCGGGACATCGCCGTGCGTGTGCCGAACGTGCGGGCCGAAGTGGTGCTGGCGGGGCTCAAACTGGTGCTGGACCCGCACAACTACGTGGCGTGCCCCGCCGTGCTTCCGGCGGCCATGTGGACTGTCGGCGAGTTTGCCGCCGAGGCGGGTGTTGACTTTGCGTCCGTGCTGAGGCCGCTGGCCCGCATTCTGCTCGGAAGCGGAAGCGGAAGCGGAAGCGGAAGAGCCGAGGCTCGGCGCAGCGGATCGGAAGACGCAGCGGCTTGTCCGCTGGACGCCGACACGCTGGCAGTGTACCTCCAGGCCCTGCCGAAACTCTTCTCCGCCATAGCTAACAGCGGCACGTACAATGCCGAAGAGACCAAAAGCCTATGCGCGCTGCTGGTGGAAGTATACGAGAAGTACTCTGTTTCGGGATTCTACGAAGTGCAGGAGCGGAGTGTGGAGTTTTTAGAGCTGTTCCGAGTTATTGCCGAGGCCTTAGCGGAACATCCGGCCCAGGCGGATGAGCCGCCGCTGCTGGTGTCGCTGGCGCTGCCGGCGATGTTTTCCCGCTGGCCGCTTAAACCGGTAGCGAAGGACACGCAGTTCCGGCTCCGCCCGCCGCCGGATTTGGATTTGGACCAGCCGGTTTATTCCGAGGAGTCGGACGGCGGGGCGGAGGAAATGACCTTCGGCTCGGAATCGGAAGACGAGTTCGGCGATGTGCGGGACGATTTCGGAGCCGAGGCGGCGGCCGAAGGCGGGGAGTGGAAACGGAGCGTGCGGGGCGTCGTAGTAGAGGAGTTTGACTCTTCGGAAGAAGAGGCCCGGCGGCGGAAGCAGGAGCGGCTGGAGCGGCAGAAATACGATCCGTTTTACATATCCGGCGATGTCGGCGTTGAGACGGCGAAAAGCAGTGTGAAAAGCGTGTCGCCGGAGAGCGGGGAAAAAGCGGAAGCGGATGCGGATGCCGTTTCGGTCGCCAGTGTGCCGCTCGGCGTTCCGATGCCGACCGGCGGCACAAGCGGCACAAGCGGCAAAAGCGGCAAAAGCGGCAAAGCGGTGCGGCCGCAAAAGCCGGCTGTGCTGGCGGATGAGACGATTGCCGGATTCGGCGACGATACCGACGCCAGCGAGTACTCGGCCCGAACGGGGAAGCCGAGCGGGAAGGCGGTCAAGCCGCGGCGGCGGAATAAACTGGTGATTGACACCTCGGAACTGGAGAGTTTTGCTATTGACAAGCCGCGGCAGGAAGAAGACGAGGAGGAGGAAATTGATGTGGAGGCGTTGCGGAGGAAGCTGGCGGCAGCGGCGGTCGGGGCGGATGAGCCGCTGGCCAAGCCGGTGAAGAAAAAGAAGAAAAGCAGCAAAGGGAAGGTGAAGAAAAGTGTTGAGGGGGCCGAGGGGGCGGGGGCTGAGGGGGCCGAAGGAGCCGAGGGAGCCGAGGGGGAGAAAAAGAAGAAAAAGAAGAAGAAAGTGAAGACGGCGGAAAGTGGGGAAGGCGGGGGAAATGCGGGGAATGCGGGGAATGAAGGAGAGGTTATTGTTGTGTCAAAAGGGAAGAAAAAGAAGGCCACAGTTGCATTGATTGAGTAGGAATTGTGGAAATTGGGAGACGCGGAAATGGGGAATGAGAGAAGGAAATCATAACGAAGTATGAACCGGGAAAAGTAAATGAGCAACTTGTGAAACAGAAAATAGTACGAATTGGCGGATTGTCCTGATGGCTCCCTCGGAGTCCATTCTGACACTATGAGGTGATAGAAGCAGATAAATTACTAGCCATTGAAAAGAGCTCAGCTTCTCCTATTTTTACCTCAATTCCCAAATCGATCAGTATCGCGCCGGTTCTCTGAAGGAAGCAATGAAAGGTTATTTGTTTTCTCTCCAGCCAATCAGTGATCTCTAGGGAAAGTGCTGAGATTTCCAGTTGAAAGCAGCTGACCGATTGGGAGTAACAAATGGTGTGGATTTGCATTAACTGTTATACGAGAAACTGTCTCAAGATACTGGAAAGACTGAGAAGGCTGAAAGTGCAGCATAAGCAAACGGATCTGATTGCATTCTGAGTTTCGCAGAGTGAGATATATGTGTGAGAGATGCTGCAGTATGTGAGGTTTGCTGCTTTAATCATGACTAAATACGGCATTCTCTACATTATTTGACTTGCGGGCTCTGGGTAGTGCTTGTAGAGATGTATTCGGCTCCCCAATTGATGAAAATGCACGTCGGACTCTTTTACAGCTTTAATGAAACGAGCACGTCAATTGAGGTATCAATCGTACGTCGCCCTATCATACATACATTTCTGCCTGTCAAACTGATACTCTACTTCGGCGATTATGGGATTTGGAAGGGAAACCAACCCGATTCCCTTCCATGAGAGGTGCAGAGTTGTGGTTATGTCAGTTAGAGATGTAGTGTAATGTTTGGTTTGGAATTGACTGAAAAATGCTTTCGGGATTCCTCACATATATAGGGAGTACCCACCCAAACTACTTGAAGTGTCATATAAATCTGGGTATGACAATCAAAGATAATCATTCGCTTACTGGGTCAAATTCAGTATTCCAATCCTGTGAGCAAATCTGTTAGGCATGTCGGGTATGCGGGGATAGAGTTCCTTCAGTGTCTCTGATCAACCTCGACAGTCACGAGACCGAAAGAGCCGCTCCTCATTTTGAGAATCCTCCCACAATAGCCTACCTCAGTGATCTCCCCTCAGTATCCCTCCGCTCCACATAAGCTGGCAGAAGCCGGAAGCACCGATACTCCAAACAAACAAACAGCTGGAAGTGACCGGTTCTGTAAACAATCTAAACACTTCAGGCCACTGACCCAAGATACGGCTCACATCTACAGGAAAACGATCTGCCCCAGTTCCCCCCAAAATCCGACCTGACAATCAATAAGATACTCCAATGCAATTCAAATAGTACATCTTCCTGCTATGTCCACCCTCCTATTGTTCTTCTGTGTATGTTCATCTTCATAATGACTTCATAATGACTCCCCCGGCATATGACCAACTCTTTCAGTTCCCAAATCCCGTCTTTTTCTCCCGACAACCCTTCGGCAACACCTCCACGCTCAATGCGATTCGGAAGCGGCAGCGGCGGCAGCGGCAGCTTTCCGCTCTTCTCGGTGTTTTGCCAGCGACTTCAACCGCAGAGCCAACAGCTCATCCTGACGCTTCATCAGCTTGTGCACGTAAAGTCCAACTCCCATCCAAACACCGGCACTCAAAGCATATCCCGGCAACCACGATTTGAAAGGCCGTTGCTGAATGCCCAGTTGCCAAGCACGGGCCGCCAAACCTGTGAATGGGTTAGTATTGTGATATCACAGTTTAGGTGTAGTAGCTTCTATTGAGCACTTTTTGTCGGGGTTTTCCGGCAAAGATGCCTGCAAAGTTCCGTCCCCAAAGACAGGGCTTCCAGATTCACTCAAATCCCTCTGGTAATCCAAACCATCCGTATGTCAGCACATCTGTTTGTTTTCTACTTACCAAAGGCGCCCCAGCCTGCCAGTTCAACTGCCAAAACCATTGCTGTGTCTGTGTGATGGTAGGGGTGAGGTTGATGATACTTCCCAGAGTCACAAACGCTGCTGTTCGTTCCGATCCTGTATTTGTCCTTTCCGGCCCAGGTCCGTTCCGTTAATTGTATTTGATCGTTTGATGCTGTTATCTCATTGCTTCTCTTTGCTGTAATTATCGTTGAAGAGACGATGATTGGATGCCAATAGTTAGTGATGAGATGTACTGAGTGGAGGGGTTCAATGTGAGGAGCTGCGTAGTTCTGAGAACAGAGTGTAGAGACATGGCGTCTCACTTCAGATGATAGTGTGGGCCTGAGGTCTCAACTCGTGTTAGGGCATTGGTGCCGTTTTGGGAAATAAACTGATTTGTGGAGTAGCCGTGAGATGAGATAAGGTGGAGACACAGAAAGACGGACTGTTGTTTGTGAGCCAAGTTTTGCCGGAATTAACACATTTGCCTCTCATTATGTTGTTGATTTAATGGTAGTTTTGTTGTTTTGATTGCTTTAGAGGAACAGAGATGAGGTTAAAAGCTGGAGTTGGGAGCTTGTAGAGTGTGCTCACGTTGAGGGACGACGATAGAGATCACTAGAGGAGTGTGTTTGAAGGGTTGTGCCTCATCTTGTGGAGTTTCAGAGGGTCGGAGCAGTTTGAAAGGAGTAGAAGGTAGCAGCAAGGAAGTTTGGGCATCTGAGTGAAAGACTTACTTGATAGGCTTTGAATGTTGAAAAGATGCATTTCACGTTCTCTGACACCTGCTACACGGTAGGTACGTGGGAGCTCTCGCTGCTGACTTGCAGCTCCTATGCCTTGGATTGGCTGATATACACGTGAGTGGTCATTGATGTCTTGATATTAATCTGGGGCTTGCTAAGAGTACTAACTTGACTCTATTGAAAGTACTCTCCTGGGAGTATTCGCAGTCCTGAGTCGGAAAAACCCTCGATATACTGAGTTCTCTTTGGAGGACCAGAGTCTATGGTTTTTCTACTACCCGGAGTCGCAAACTGCAGTTCCTTTCTGGCTGCTGATCTTGCTGGCTATTTTTATCCCCTTTGTACAGATAGTAGTAGATGCCCTGCTGGATTTCAAAAGCAGCAAGAAAAGACGGCTGTGGGATTTACATGTTGGTATTCTCGCTCTGACCGGGACCATCACAATCACTCTTATGTTTGTCACGGTGATCAAGAACAACACAGGACTTTCGAGACCAGATATGCTGGCCAGATGTCAGCCATGGAAATGGACACCACCTCACAAGGGGCAATTGTCTAATGTAGGAATCTGCTCATCGCCTTATCTGGGTATTGTGAACGCGGGCTTTAGAGCTTTTCCCAGTGGACATGCTGCTAGTATACTACTACCGATTGAGGCGACTTGATTGACTGAAAGGATTTCCCTGACATACTAACAGAACTCCTCATTAGCGATATTTGCCACTTCGACTCTACTGGCGCTCATTGCAGCCGGGAGACTGCGGCTATTTGATGGTCGCGGACTGGCAATCAAGCTGTTTTTCGTTCTGTCCCATTTCTTTACAGCAACGTATGTGTCTGCAACCCGTGTGTCGGATAACAGACACTACTTGAGAGATGTGATCGGTGGGGCACTTCTGGGGATTGTAATTGCAACCTTCGTGTACCATCTGTACTATCCTCCTATCTTCAATCTGCCAAACGGCGGACGGGCTTACCCACCAAGAAGATTCGGAATTGACGTATACCACAATGGTGTCGGAGGTTTCTGGAGGCTCAGCGATGAGCCTGGAGCCTATAAAGAGAGAACCCATGTCCCGGGAGAAGAGTCCCATTCGTATGGAGGACGGTATGACGACACGCCCGTGGAGGGTGTCTACAGCCCTCCTGAACCTTCAAGAACTTACCCAGCGCAGAGAACTTATCCAGCGCAAAATGAAAAGAGAAACTTCAGCGGAGGCATCAGTCTGCAGAAGAAGATATCGAGAGCCCTCAACATCGATAAGAGATAAGTCTTTGCCTATTGCTTGTCAGTTATATCATTCCAGCGCTGGTTTCTTGGAGCAATTTATAGCTTCACTTTTAGCTCCCAGCTGGATACCTCAGTCTAGTAAACCAAATGCACATTAGAGAAACTACAGGCGTTGCATTGTATTCTTGGTGAGAGCCTCAACATTATTACTGAGTTATGTGCATCTTCTTGCAGTACCGTATCTCAGATTACCCCTACTCATCAACAGCAGTCCAGGCCATATTCCTAGTTCGGCACTCAAAGCCAAAGATTTTCTATCCCATCCTGTTTCTCTTCATCAACATTTACACCCCATCTTTTCCTCCCATTTATATTCCTCGAACTATTATTTTTCCGCCTCTCCTCAATCCTCTCATTGCTTTTCCCACGCTTGAGACCCCTCACGTCTCATCCCGCTTTTACTTCCCCACATGGAGACCTCATGTCCTTTTCTGCTCATCTCATCCGAAATCATTACCCGGTTGCGCAGTGATCTCAACTACATTCAAAAATCATAGATCATTTCGCAGCATAAACAAAACAATAGAAGCAAGTCGTTCAAGAAACAACAATACCAAGAGATACTTTGGCGTCACTTACGTGATTTGGGGCTATTGCATTTAGTCGCTCATTCTCCAACTTCCTGTATATTACTGATGTCAGAGGTGCTGAGGTACAGCAATCTCACATAATGGCCCCTGTAGTGCGAACTTCATACAGGGTGTCGTCAGCTCGACAATCCCGGAACGACAATCATCCCTACAAGCGGCCCGAGCCGAATGTATTTCGCAGTCTCAACGTGTCCAAATCACGGCTGGATGGTATCGACAAAAGTGCATTGGAATCTGTGGCGAAGGACGTCTCAAAGAAGATTCTGGGTTTCATTTCATGGATGCTGGTTCTGAATGAAAAGGGCTCTGAGCGCGAAGAGTTTCGGGATAAGGAAGCGACGCCTGATTTACAGGGTGCGGCTCGGGTGTTTGCGCAAAGTTCCTTGAAAAACGAAAACATACGGTATGTCTGCGAAAGAAAAGTCTTTTCTTGGTTTATGTATGAAATGCAAAAGCTAACAAAGTCAATCAGCACTCCAACCAAATCGGACAAAGCAGACCAGCAAAGTTTGCTACAGACTGTACGGAAGGTCGCATCCGAAAAACTGCAGTCCATCGGAATTAACACGTCCTTTCTGATTGATCAGACGCCTGAGCATTTGGAACAAAATAACCTCAACACCAACACTAATAACCAGTCTGCCTCTTCTGCATCTGAACCGGTCAACACCTCAGCTCCAGAGGCCCCAAAGGACAACACTCCATCCACAAAGGAAGTCCTCAAAGCCATTGCACACAACCAAATCACACCTTTCAACCTGCCACTGACGAAGAAAGTGGACCAAAACTGCAATGTCAACTCCACATCGGCCCGCGCTACCAGGCGCACGCTGACGATAAACAACAAAACCATTGAGTATTTCGACTGCTGGACACAAACGAAAGCGTCCAGCGGGCCGCAACTCTATGGACCTTCACGTCTCACTGTAGATAGAAAGAGAAGGCCTGGCTACTTTGCCGTAGATGTGACACTTTCAGACGATGAAGAAGAAGAAGAAGAAGACGAAGAGGAATCACTGGAGGAACAGCCGCAGCTGAAAAAGACAAAAACGGAAACTGTCTCAAAGGGCAAAGACATGGCCTCGTTACTCTCGGAGTCCACTTCTACCTCCTCGGCACTTTCGGAGAACATACTGAATAAGTTCAGTCGGAAGAAACAGGACAATCTGGACTTTGAGCTGCCTGTTCCAAAAGCGGCAACGTCCCAAATCCCCGCGTCTGATACCTCTTCCGGTGCTTCAAAATCCTTTTTTCTCAGTGGAAAGTCGGAAAAGTCCGGAACCGCGGAACTGAAATCTGGTGGAACAGGCACATTCGGCACATCCACCGAAACGCCCAAGCCGGCTTTTGCATTACCCAAAGCGGATAAGACTGCCGAAAACTCTAAAAGTTCCTCCATAGCCTTCTCTGCCGGTTTTGCACAGCCAAAAGCTGCCGCAAAGTCCGATTCTGCTGCTGGGGAAGCCGCAAAAACGCCCTTATCTACTGGATTTTCTTTCGGGGCCAAATCAGGTGTGGCAACCGATTCCTCCAAGTCAGCCGAAACTGAGAAAACAAAACCGGCTTTCTCCTTCTCGGCAAAACCTCTGAAGGAGGCAAACGCGGATACAAAGGAATCAAAAGACGGAGACACGTCTGCCACTACTGCCTCAAAGCCAGCTTTTACCTTTGCGATTCCTTCATTATCTAAGGAAAACGACAGTTCTAAAGCGGCTTCTGAGAAACCAGCTGTCCCGCATTATTCTTTTGGCAAACCCTCTGATCTGAAACTTGCTTCGGAGAAAACACAAACGGCATCATCGGATAAAATACAGGAAATCTCTACAGCTGCCCCCGAATCGGGAAAGGCCTTCGACTTTTCATTCCCGAAGTCCACATCCGCCGCTTCCGGAAGCTCAACCTTCAGCTCTTCGTCAAATACAGGGGTATTTGGAGCTTCCTCCAGTAAAGTGGAAGCTGCCAAATTGGGAGAAAAGCCGAAAGAAGCCACTGAAAATGGAAAACCCGCTTTATCTTTCAACGCCAGTAAACCGGCATTCTCGTTTGCAGGCTCCGCAGCCTCCAGCGAGGCGCCAAAACCGCTTTTCTCTGCCTCTGGAACGACTCCGCAAACAAAACCGGCATTCTCCTTTGCAGGATCGACTCCCGTCTCCAGCGGCACCGCTTCTCCTGCAGGTGCTGCCAAGCCGGCTTTTACTTTCGGAGCTCCGGCAACTGCTTCGGCAACCACAGACGCCGCTTCGGCAAACAGAAACGCATCTTCCGCAGGCACGACGGAAAGAGTAATAGCCAAGCCACTGTCTCGGCTGGCGTCTAAAAACTCCCTCAGTAGAAGCGCGTCACCCCTGACTACTACAGTACCGGCAGCGGGTGCTGGGACATTGGCGCCTAACGAGAACGGCAAGAGGACGTTTGACACCGAGTCTCAGCCCGCGAAAAAGCCTACCTTCAGTTTTGGAGGGGCCAGTGCTACTCCATTCGGCAGTGGCAGTACTGGGACGAAAGGCACAACAGGCACAACAGGCACAACAGGCACTGGAGCGCCAAATGCGTTTTCGTTCTCAAAATCTGCCAGTCCTGCGGCGGCTCCTGGTGGAGTGAGCGGTGGGCTGAATGCGGCTTCGAAGTCCGAAAGTCCCGCTGCGTTTTCCTTTTCGGCTAAGCCTCCCGCTTTGGGTAGTAGCAATCCTTCTTTCTCCTTCAGTGCTCCGTCATTGACGAATGCGGCATCTTCCGCTCCGGCGTTTTCATCTCCTGCCGTGGCTCCTTCCGGAAGCGGGCCGTTTGGCAGCTCGGCCACTGGAGCTGCTCCGGCTTTTGGGTTCACGGCGCCTGCTGTCGGCAATTCCTCGGCCAGCCAGTCTCCGTTCCCGGCATTCTCTGCTCCGGCGGTGCCGGCTTTCGGGACTCCCGCTGCTCCTGGAGCTCCAGCCTTCAGCACGCCGAGCCTAGGCGCGGCGGCTGGCAATCCGTTTGCGTCTGATTTGTCAGCCACTACCGGCAGCACTGTGCCCGGAAGAAGAATTGCTCCACTGCGGAGGAAGAAACGATGAGCATTCGGACCTGAGAGATACCCCACTGCTGTCTGTTGTTTCATACGGCAGCTGCTCCACTATATATACACTGTATCAAAGGCAATACCTAGAACGACCTCCGCTCTTCACACTAGGCTGTACTTTTTCATCCATATATAATCTTGTATTCGTTCTAGTACTTTTTGCAACATCTCCATCTTCATTGCTGCTGAGGTCCCCTCCCAGTCTTCAGAACTGCCCCCTGCTAGGTTTTATGATTATGTCATAACTAACTGCTTTACGTATTACGTTATTATTTAAAACTCACTCTTACCCGGCCAAAAGGCCGGCTCTCACATGTTGAGGGCCCATTTATGAGGATTAATGAGAAGAGATCAATCAAAGAAACACAAATATACTGGCGGGATGAGTGTAATGTTGTTGTTTCTAGCGAAAAGACGACATACACTGCATTAGCCTGCACACCCCACATACTGGTGCAGTAGGCATTACACAACAGGTGTCCAACCACAGAGTCAGGAAGCTGTGTGAGATGAGTTTCCTACTGCCGAGGATGGGCCCTCTGGCCGTACGACTCGGGCGCAGCTCGGGTGTGCCGAGTGTTGCCCGGAAGTTTTGTACAGGTGCCTGTTTGGGTTACAGTGGGTTTGATAGGAGCTGCAGCCTGAACCGAAAGTTGCCTGTTGCTCCGCAGATAAAGCCGGCCCCGATATCCGTCTTACTACCAAAGATTCTGAGCCGAGGGTATGCCCAAGAGCCGGGGCCGTCCACCCCCGGCAAATCTCGGGACCTGCGGTCCAACTCGATATGGGACCGAGTTCCGAAGTTCCCCTTTGGGAAGGAGAGCATTCCGACGATCATCCCCGATGCGAATGTACCGAAGGTGGGGCGGAGAACATCGTTTGCCCAACTGATGGACCTGCTGTATGACAGGAAAGACCCGGAGCTGATATATGAGGCCGAGACGCACAAGCTGTACTTTGTCATTGCGTACAGTTTGGCTCTGATGTTTACGCTCTATGCGATTACGTTTGCGGAGTGGTCTATGACGACCGTGTGGGCCATTTACAAAGAGAACGAGAAGAACCTGCCGCCTAGTGATCTGCTGCTGGAATTTGTTGGCCGAGTTGGGCTGAATCTGCTGCTGCTGACTATTCCGCTGCTGGTTACGTATCTGTGTTTGAAGATGCCGTCTTTGTTGGTGCGGAGAATGACGTTTCTGCCGGGACATGGCAATAAGGAGATGGAGCATATTCAGATCACCACCCATCCTCTCATCCCGGGCAAAGCCAGTCCCGTGATCACGATACCGCTCAGCAAACTCAGTAGGGACAAGCGGTCAACTATATACACTGGCAAGGGCTTCTACGGAACATACGACAAGGCGTCCTTTTGTTTCCTGTTGTGGGAAGAGGGCAAATGGCTCCCGTGGATCGTCGACCGGAGTGGTTTCTTTTGGGGAGACGGCCGGGTGTTTGATGTACTGTTTGGCAAAGAGGATATCTCTGTGGCAGAGAAGGGAATGAGATATGGACAGAAGATCCAGGAACTTAACAAGATCCATGAGAAGAGCAAGATGAAACTCCGAGAAGAACTTGGCCCGGCTTGGAGACTCAAACTGTTGTCCAACAGTAGCAAAATCAGAAACATCACCTCGAATGTGGCTCGCGAACTGCATCAGGAGAATAGCAAGAAGGAAAACGCGACTGCCGCAAACTCCAACCAGCAGGTGACAGGGAACGAAAAGGCAAAGGTGAAGGAGGTGGTCCGTGAGAGGTAACTCGCGTGATTTATACCATACAGACTTGTAAATACTGACAAAAAATACTCAGAAAACATGTTTTAGCATTGATTTTATCGGATACCAGCATTGCTTTTCATCAATATCGATCCGTTCAACTTTCTCATATTCCATTGCTGCCATAACCTCGCATCTCACTCCGGTGATCTATTGGGTCACGTGCAGCCATCTAATCAAGATAAGGTTTACGGCTATGCAGATATCCCACCGGTCTAGAAACTTTAATGACATTCTCGGTTGATTCTCCAGATGACATTGGGGCTGAGAATTGTTGACTCTGGCTACTTGTTGCCCTTGGAATGAGAGATCTGAGACACGAAAAAGTACTTACTGATGATAATTGAGTTCTCGCCTGAATTGCTCTCATTTACGACTGACGCCAACCCCCAGTTTCTTGTCATCTTCTCCGTCATCTACACCTAAAGTGGGCAATCCAATGAGTCGTAACATGTCCAAATCTATCGTGGTCTCCCTAGCTGATTATTCCTCCCTGGAACCATCAAGAGATCTCTTCCAAGGCCTAATAGCCAGGCATCTTGCTCGATTATATGCCATCGTCTACTGTCCATTGAAAAACCGTTAAGCGATGGAAAATGCAAACTTTTCATCTCCTCTCGCATCTATCGATAGACGATAGTGAGATGGAGCAGCCTGTATACGGAAGAAGGATTTTTCGAGTCAACCGTTGGATCAGGTCATAGGACCTTTGGTGAAATGCATTGGCTGAAGGGGTTTGAGTATGGTGAACTCTATTCCAGGATGTTGGGATTTTGTGTTTGTCTTACTGCAAATTCGATGTGAGGTTCCAGCTTTATGACATCAGCACGAAACCTTCAGTTGTAGGTTCAGCACTTGTCATTGCCTGAAGAAATGAAGGATGCGATGGAATTCAGCCCGAATTCAGTATTACCCCATATTTGAGGTTCTGGAAGCGTATACGTTATGCATCTTGACGCACACTAGCCGAAGCTAAAGGATGAGAGGGCAGGAGGGGCAGCAGCAAAAGTCATAGTAGGTATACTCTATCAAATGAATATGATATCAGAACTTATGCAGAGACAGCTATTTTCCTGCTTATACAACAATTGATTACAAATAACTCCCTAGAACCCCCTACTCACTCTCCTCACAGATCCCCATGTCTAATGACCAGCCCACACTAAAAATAAAGTTGATCACGGGCAGGAACCAAATTCTTCGCTGTACGCAACAACATTTCTTCCCTCCCTTATACTTATATAAACTAACCCCTACCCATCAGCAAATCTCGGGCTGAATTTCTTCTCATAGTATGAACCCCACAGCAATTGAAAAACGAGGTTGGAAGTACCAGCAAATTACATTACAAGAAAAATAAAACTCACAAACAAACACGCACACACACAAATCTCCTCAACATGTGCTGCAGTCCGGCCACAGTTGTTGTTTCGCCGAGCTCGAGCAACTGCAAACAACACGTCATTGACTTGCCCGAACCAGACCATTTTTCGCTCGACGGCACGCGGGAAACGGTAGTGGTTTTCAACCCGGCGTCTATGACACTGCAGCTGCCAGACGACTATGAAGAGCTGGAATACAAACCGGGGAAAACCTCTCGATCGCCAACTCCACACACTCAGTCTGAAGTTCGGAAAACTGTGCAGGAGAAAAGCGAAAGAAGCCGTAACGTACACTGGGATTTAGGTTTGGAGGATGACGGCGGGTGTACCGAAAAGGGTAACCTTATTTATACGGCCCGAGAATGTGGAGAGGAGACGCCAAGGTACCCTTCCGAAGCCAGAGTATACAAAGTGAACAAATTCTGGAAAGTGTTTCGAATAATACTGGGGTTAATGGTGTCATTGACGGTAATAATTGTGACGAATTTGTACTTGAATGGGTACCTCGCGAGCACTGATATCAAAGGGCTGACGAGGAGTTTCGGTGATGAGTCAGAGTTTGAAAGGGCGGAGTTGACAGAAAACAGCCATGGATGTCAGAGCGGGGCTCGGATGCATAATAATGGATACTGGAGCGAAGGCCATTCGCGGAATTTTGATTTGTGGCTGTGAAAATGAGGAAAGGAGTTCTCGATCGAGAACATGCATATAGAGGATGACAAAAGGGGATTGTATTATGGAACGTTAGACTGTGGGCTCCCAGAGGAAAAGCTGGGTAATGAGAAATGAAACTTTGAATGATGCATGAAGAGTCATTGGGTATCACATGATAGAGGGTCAATTTGTAGGCTGTCCGTTTTTGGACCACCGCGAGGAGGTGTTTGGTATCTCGCGAAGTACCTTCGGCTCATGGTGGGGGTGGCGGAAGAATCTGGTGCCGTTGTCGAAAAGAGAATATGATCTCAAAGTGTAGAAACTGTCTCTCTTTTCCGTTTCCGCCTTCTCGTCCGGCCACATTGCATTCAGATCGTCGTCATTCGAGGGCAACAGATCGTAGGGAAATACCTTCCGGGTGAGCATAAACTGGGGGAAGTCTTCATCATCGTCATTGTCGTGAGTCTCCAATGGTAAGCTGTAATCAATCAACCGGTCTCCTTTCGCCTTCATCAACTCTGACTTTTTATCATTGGGGAAGAACTTGAAGACGTTCTGGTTGAATTCGTCCAACTGGGTCAGAAAGTCTTGTACGACAGCTGAAATATAAACTTTGATGTCCTTGGCAGTCAAATTGCTGATGTCTTTATCCTCCAGCAAGCTGGGGAGGGTTAATTTCGCCCCTTCCGTTATGTCGCTGAAACTGGGCCATGTTTTGTTCTCCAATACAGTGAAATCCTTAACAGTAAGCACCTGCGACTTCCCACGGTAAAGTACTTTCTTGCCATTGAAATAGGATTTCTCCTCCAGAATGCGATGGTACTTCTTGTACATCTCCGGCCAGCCATCCGGACTGTTCCGTATAATGGGCGGAATCTCCGGCGGCATCAAAATCGGCGGAATGATGTCCCACAAGTCTTTGAGCATCTGCATATCCTCGTATTTCTTTCCGTACATGGAGTACATCCGCTCCAAATTGAACGGAGCCACCACGTCTTCCTCAGACAAGGTGATTGCGCCTGACGCCACCTGCTGCACAAAGTCGTACTTGTCCCGGTTGAACGCGTACAAATGCTTGAGGAAACTCTTGTTCGTCATCAGCCTGCTGAGCAGCTGCAGAAACACCCAGTCGTACTGCTCCTTCACTTTCTTCGCTCCGTACACTCGCCCAAACTGCACCCAAAACTCAAGAAACCCATAGCTGAGCATCAGCTCAATGACAGTGTTGAGCTCTCCGGAGGCCCACACCGCCGGCATTGCGTGTCCTGTCTGCGCCACACAGGGGGCAAGCGCCCGCCACTGATCCAGCATCCCCAGCAACAGCGCCGCATGCATACTGTCTCTCGGCCGCAGCTGTACCGAAGTAACTTTTGCCTGCATTCTCGGCTCAAACCCAAACAGCGGCACAGTGTCTATGGCAGTTAGCAGCAGCAGAAGACATCTTCTTCGTATCTCCCGTTGCAGCAAATCTTCCTTCGGAGGTTTGGCGAAGCTTTTCCTGCGGGGGTTTGAGGTCGCTTGTGCCGGTTTGCGCGCCATGAAATCGAGCTCAAGAAGAGCATCGATCAGAGCTGTCACAACCGCAGGCTGGTGGACCAGATCCTTCCAGGAATGGGAAACAACAAACTGTAGAGCTGTGATGGCCTTCAGTCGTGTCTGGTGATCGACAGCAGTTCTGCTGCCGCGGATGTCGCCAAGCAGCTGCTGCAGCAGTTGCGGATCGCACATGAGTCTGTCGCTGAGCATTTCCAGTCCCGAGGCTCTGATTTTGGCATTAGGGGAGAGTGTAAAAGCCTTGAGAGTCTCTAGGGGGAAGTCGTCTGCAGTTATGACCTGGTCTTGAGGCATAGAGTGCACAATGCAGTTTGCGTCGTAGTTTCTCATTTCCTCGGCCAGAGTCCGCGTCTGCCGGAACGTGACGATGGCGCAAGTCGCGCTTATGATTCCTAGGAGACCGGCCAGTCCCAGGGTGGATCCCATGCCAGGTTCAAACATTGAGGTTTGAGAAGGAAGGGAGGAGGGGAGGTGGGAAGGAGGGAAAGAGGGGAGGAGGGGTTAATGGTGGGTTTGAGTATAGGCAGAAGCTGCTTCAATTGGTGACTGCTTTCGCTCCGCACGTGGTCGCCGTAAGTTCAAGTTAGTTGTTGGCACATTGGGTATGAACAGATTTCTGATTGTTTAAGGTATGAGGGGGCATGTGTTTGTAAAGAGTTGAGAGGGTTCCATAGGCCTGATGCTCGTTGGGAAGAGGGATCTGCAGGAGCTGTCATCCACATGTCATCTGGCAGTTTCTAAAGCAGTGTGTTTTGCTCTATAACACACTTTGATGGATATCTCCAGCGTCTTTTATGATATCTATTATTTATGAAAACACGCTATCAGTGAGATTCAATCAAATTGGACTTCAAGTCTTCTTCCATAATTAATAATTACATAATTAATAATTACGTGATTATTTTTCCTGCAGGACTAAACGTGAAGGTAAGGACAGTCCAGACGTGTAAGAAACCCAAGGAGTAATGTCTATAATGTTGAAACAATACTAACATTCACAGGTTGATAAGGGTGAAATGCCAATTGAGCCGTTCTACCGGGTCGACTCAATCATACAGCATGGTCTGACCCTTCTGGCACGTCCAATAAGCCCAATGTCACCCGCCCGACACCTACATTGACTGCTATGATAAATAAGAATTGACCTTAGAAACGTAATCAAAAAGTACTCGGTTCCATCAGGTGTACTTGTCCCAGCCGTTCGGTTTAGGCATGTTGTTGATCGAAAAGAACTTGGACGTGCAGCTGTATCCTCTCCACGTGAAGTCGTCGTCAGGATTACACACACACTTGTGCTTCATTCTGAACTCGCTGTCCACAGGGCAGTTGTGGAAGGGAACGTGGTAGTATCCCACATCGTCAAAGAAATGAATCTGGTCTCTGCGGAGGAAAAGAGCAGCAGCAATAGAGTGCACAGGAGCATCTCCCCACCGCTCATAGAAAAACCCACCAGCACGATCAAGATAGTCAAAGTAGTCCGAGTAGGCCTTGGACCGCAGAAAGTCCAAAGACCCAATCTCGAAATTGGACCAGAAGTGGCACAGATTGTACGAGTGTCCATTGTCGTCGGACACAAAATCCATCATATTGTCCTCGGGCAAATACTCCGGATGCTCCTTGATAAAGGCCTTGGTGGTGTCCCACAAAGTAGGGATAGTCTCCTGGTACTCCTTCAGCGAAATAGTGAACCCATACTTATAGTCGTTGATCTCCATCAGCTTAAACGCGTCATAGTCCACATCACAGTACAGCTTGATGCCAGGCTCCACCCGCCAGTAGTACTTGTACTGGTCCATTAGAGGATGGCGGTAGAAAAACCCAGACTCGTACCGGCACATGTGACGGTAGGGAACAGAGTCGCCGTAGATAACCTTCTTTTCTGCCATCTGTTTCCGCGTCTCGGCAGCCTTGTCCAAGTCAATCCACTCGGGGAACGACCACTGCTCCTTGGGGATCTTCCCGTACGACGTTTTGCCCGAAACAAGCGCCGTAGTGGCCTTCTTAAACTCGTCAGTGAAATCATCGTCATTGAGAAAAACCCAGTCGTATTTAAACTTGCGGTTGAACCGGTCCTCCACAATACGGATCGACTCCAGCAGCGAGTTCAAATCAGTGTTGCGGGCCAGCGTGACAAACGTGGCCGGCACCCGCTCGTAGTTCGCCGGCACGCCGTCGGGGTACTGTTCCATCGCGTCAGACGGGATTTTGGCCCCCTTAGCCGCCGGCGTGTTGTCGCCGGCCGGAGCAGCCGACGGCACGGCCGCCTCGCCCGCTTTCTCGTTCGGAACCTCGGCATCCGTCAGCGGCGACGCCGGCCGGTCCCCAGACTGTTTGGAGGCGTCGGCAGAGGCGCCCCCCGCGGCCGGCGCGGTTCCGGGGGCAGCCCCGCCGTCGGCAGCTCCGGCCGGCGGGGTAATGGCCGGCACAACCAGAGCCGACATGGACGATGTCTTTGCCAGCAGCAGGCCGACGGCGATGAGAAACGCCACGAAAATGGCCAGACGCGCTGTGCGCGTGTTTGTGCGGGACATGGTTCGTGTTTGCGCAGCAGCTTGCGGCTTTCCCTTTCGGCAGGTTCTTCCCAAGCTGTGATTTGCTTTTCTTCCCGGTCTGTCCGCGCGCCCGTTGCGTCTTCAAACCAGCAGAGTTTCTCGTGCTGGGGGGACTGGGGGCTTCAAAAGATCTTCACGCTTTATATTCAGAGGGTCCTAAACCTCCAGTGTCTGAACTCTGGGAAGAGAAGTTGCAGCGGACGGGGCCCGGAATAGGAAACTGGCATATTCCGCGTTAAGGTTTCTTTGCTTATGTTGAAATGTCTGGGGTGCGGCGAGAGGGACAAGGCTGAAGAAAAAGGGGGAAGGGAAGGGAAGGCGGAAGGAGGAAGGAGTGAGGTTTGCAAGGAGGTGAAAATGAGAGACAGGTGAGTTGAAGGAGAGGAGGAAGTAAAGACGGAGTTGAGGATTGGTGGGCGGTAGTGTGAAGCGCCGAGGGAGGGACATTTAGGGTGTATGCATGTTGATGCGTGTTGATGCGGGTTTATGTATGTATATGTAGGTACATGGGGCTTATGCATGTAAGAAGTACATGTACATAGTAGGTGGATCTAGATTTTCTCACAGGGGGCTATAGTGGAGGTCTTGTGGACATGAAGGTGTAGTAGATACGAGGGAAAATAGTCGTGAAATGTGGTCAGATGACTGACAAGTTTCAGGCACACGCTTGGTGTGTGATAAGCAGCGGGAAGGAGGGACGAGTATTGCACTGGCAAGCATATGTCGGTGCTCCTGCTGCTTAACTGCAGTCGCACTGGTTGGCCACTGAAAAATCTTACCGGCCGCAAGGCAAACCTGTTCAACGATCTCCCTGAAAGGCCCATCTTCTGCAAACATGTATGTAACCCTGTCCTGCCCTGCGTCTGCGTGGTTTGGCTTGTTTGTCTTCCTACTACGTCAGCGTGCCGAATATTTGATTCGCCCTGCCGTCCCATCGGAGTGTCCAAGGTGGGTACGCGTTGCTGAAAATGGGCTGGACGCCGAATGCGGAAGGTGATGATCCAACAACACGTAATATGTGATTATGTCATATTTTGGTAGAGAGGAGATAAAAGGGACGTCTGAGGGACTGGAGGCGTCGAATGTACGGAGCTGTGGGGGCAGATAACACTCTGTACTGAAAGAAAAGGTAAAGCGGAGAAGATCTTGTGGAGAGAAGTACAAGATATTTTGTCCAGCAGTGAAGAACAGTAACAGGGAGGTCAGTTACACCGGGATTATTATTGTTTGAACTGCTATCAGTGGTAGAAATTCACGTGTGTGATATGTAGTTTAAGACCACACAAGTTGAACTGTAGCAATGACCTCTCAGATGACTCTCACTTGGCGTCTCCAACATCAGGTCACCCTGAGTCTCTACACAGGTTCTTTTGCCTTCCTGATTCAGTACACCTCTCTCTAGCCCCTATGCCAGGGTGTTAGAATGTTACCCTGGTGTTACTTCAGCCCCTATGAAA
>JAKTWI010000432.1:0-20005 GCA_030561065.1 Sporopachydermia cereana | reverse complement strand
ACTACTACTACTACTACTACTACTACTACTACTACTACTACTACTACTACTACTATGGCAGTGTGCCAGTTATTCCATCATTATCATTAGTCAGTAACTCTATTAGACCTCTAGTTCGCTCCAGCGCGATACCGAAACCAACACTCTATATGTACTATCATGAATACGGTACTCTCGCACCGGAAGTCCTTGTAGGTTACTGAATGCAAAACCCCACCAAAAATAAATCCGTACATGCCTCTAAAGCCCACAGGTGTTCTCTCCAAAACTCGCAGTTCTCACTGACTGCTGCAACACCCTGAGAGCAAATTGTAGAAAGATGCAATGCAAATATGGACCGCTCGTCTCCCTGTATACGAGCCAATCCTTTTTATGAGAATCCCACAGAAAGGAAACTCCCAGTTGAATGAAAACCCCCCAAACGCACACCCATCCATCACACTTCAGCCTCCTCAGCCTCACCTCTCACCTCTCACCTCTCACCTCTCAGCCACAACAAACGCACCCAACGTCTCCTCACTGTCTCCTTCCTCTGCAGGTTTGTTGTTTCCTTCTTGGCCATTCTTAGCCGGCCCCTCAGAAAAGAACCGGAGAAAAGACTCATCCTCCTCAATAGACTCTCCGCCTATCGTATCGACATTCCCGGCATTCTTCATCCTAACATTATAATCCTGGTCTATCGGCGTATCTTCCCAACTCTGACCGGCATATGACCCTCTGTAGCTCTGGTAATCAGCGTCATACCCCGCGTATCTCACTCTTTTCGGCCCCGGCATTGCATCCCAGCCGATGCCTCTCCCCGCTCGGCTTCTTTTCCGTCTCATATCGTATGGATGCGGCTCTCTTTCCGGCATATACTTCGGCGGCCAAGATGAGTACCAGGGGCCATTTGCTGTATTTGTATGAGGTCCCAGCTGGTGGCCGAGTTGGTGGGGGAGCTGGTGGCTGTTGGAATAGGCGGCATGCGCAGCGGCTCGTCCCGAACCTGCCAGAGGCCGAGAATCCCGCCGCGGGGAAAGTGTGGGGTTGGGATTCAGGTTCAAAGGGTACGTATCGTCATACTCCAAATCGTCGTTGGCTTCATAAGCCCCACTATAATAGGCATCCTGTGAGATATACGGGTCCGCATAAGCCCTTTCGCCATAGTAGTATTCGCCCCATTCGTCGGCTTCGCCATAGTTGATATAGTCGTCATAGCCATTGTCGGCATAGGCTCCGTACGAGTCCAGAGACACATCATAAGCCTCCGGATACCCCTGGTACTCTTGGTATCCCTGGTACCCCGGGTATCCCTGATACTCTGGGTGTCCCTGATAGTCTGAATATCCCTGAGAGCCCAGATCCTGTAAATAAGGGTCCAAAGGCACTCCCGCAGGGGGAAAATTATTGTAAGCCGCCGGCGCCAGATACTCTTCTTCTCCCAAAAGGGCATTTTCATTCACATAGTCCAGCGGGAAGTCAGAACTGCTGGGCACTATCTCCGTCTCACTGGTCAAAACAGAGTCTATAGACACAAGTTCCTGTTTGCCAGTGTCTACTCTGGGAAGGGCGTGTGTGGGGGGAGCCTTAAGCGTTTCAGCATTCACATTCACATTCACTGTGGGGATAGCCGCCTCTATACTTTTTTCCCTGGCGGGAGGTTTCGTTTCCTGACTGCGCAGCTGCAGGTTTTCCTTGCTTAGTTTATGCGGCGGGTCCCCCACTTTCGGCTGCAGAGTCGCCGTATCAATCAGCGACGTTTTGGACTTCAGTTTGCTGAGCAAATCGTCAAAAAGGGACTTGGAGTCGTCGTATTTGAACGACAGCGCCGGTTCCCGCCGCGCCACTGTTGCCGGCTGCTGGTTCAGCAGCTCCTTTTTCAAATCGCGTTCCAGCGCGTCGGCAAACAGGCGGTCGTGGGGCACGCTGAACCAGAAAAACACTTTTTGCTTCTTCTGTGTCCGCAGACAGGAGTTTTTATACAGAAACTCCAGGAACTCCGACTTGGGCTCCTCCAGCACTGCCTCCACGTTTGTTTTCAGCATCCGGAGGTCGGAAAACACCCCTTCCTCGAACTTCTTGCGGTCGACAATATCGCGGCCAAACTTCTCAAACCGGTACACCAGCCCGCGCACAATGTCGGTGCCGGTGATGAAATAGAGGTTTTTCCAGTACACGCAGGAAATAAACCCCTCATCGTGTTCCAAATAGTAGCGGCGGATGATTTGGTTTTCCTGCCAGTTGACGGGGGCGGTAGCCAGAAAGAATTTGAGGTCGTCAATCAGTTTGAGGGCCGTTTCCACTTCGGCGTCGATCTCGGCCTGTTTGCGCTCGTCCCTGTCCCGCAGTTGTGCTGCTTCGGCATCTGTTTTGTCTTTCGGCACCAGACTGTTGGGGCCGGCATATTCGGCGTCGGTATCGACGGCAGTGGCGGAGGTGGTGGTGGACCCGGCGCCGGACATCGCCGAGATCTCGGACAGCTTGTCTTCGTTTTGTTTTTCTTCGGGGGACATTGGGGTGGGTGCCGCGGCGGTTAGAGATGTGTCAGGAGTGTTTTCATAGCTGCTGGAGAGTGTTTGTTTTGAGACGCGCCTGCCAGCGGGAGGAGGAAGAGAAGACGGCAGATGAGCTGAAGAGGAGAGGAAAAAGATGGCAGCGTAATTCTGAAACAGCGTTTGGACAAGCGTATAACTGGCAGTGTTTGCTCACTGGCTGTATTTTTTCCGTTAGGTGGAAGAATCCTGCTTGGTAAGGAACTGAGAAACATTTGTTGTTGCCTTTGGGGGCCCTATAAGTATTAGAGTTTGAGACGAATGTGTGTGGAGGCTTTTGGGAAGGCAGGCGGCTGCCAAGATAGGGTTTGGAGGTGGGTCGGCCTAAACGTTGTTTCGAGGCCGGTGGTGTAGGGTTAGAGTTTGGGCCGAATCTGAAACATGCAACTCTGCGTCAAAAGGTGGGAGGCTCAGAATTTTCACATGTCGGGGGGCGGGCAGATGTCGGGTCACGTGGAATGGGTCAACAGCAGGAGGTGGGAGGGAGCGGAAACGATAGGGGAGGGTAGCAGGGCGAGATGACTCGGTGACTCGGTAACTTGCTTTAAAACCCCTGGTGGGCATCGAGATAGATGGAGGTGGGCAGTTCTGCTCAGGCTTGCTGTTTTGCTGCTAAAAGGATGGACTCAGGTGGGGCATCTCAGCAGGCAAGTAGAATTGCTATTTACTGTTTGGTCCAGTATACCTGAAGGACTGCCAGTATGTCTCAGTATGTTCTCCGATATTTTACAGGGGGCAATACTGGAGACCTATCGGGGACACACTTCGGGTCTCCTTCTGAAATTCACCATGACTCTTTTGATGTGATGAGAATAACAAGCAGCTCTTCAGCCATATTTGCTTCCTTATATTGAAACAGAAGAAACACAGTGGAAGCTTTCCTGCTGCCATAATCGCAAAATGGGCCAAAACTCGCCGATAGTGAAGATCTGCGGGCTCCAAACGGTGGAAGCTGCCGAGACGGCCATTGAGGCCGGGGCGGATCTGCTGGGGGTTATTCTGGTGCCGAACCGCAAACGGACTGTCGACTTGGAGGTGGCGCGGGAAATTTCGCGGCTGGTACATGCGGAACGGAGGCGGAAGGGAGTTGCCGAGAAGCCGCTGAAGAATACCGGCTCCTTTGCCGGGAATGTGGAGTACATTCGGCGCAATGGCCCGTTTCTGGTCGGGGTATTTCGGAACCAGCCATTGGAGGATTTGCGGAGGTTAGCTGAAGACATTCCGCTGGACTTTGTCCAGCTTCACGGATCGGAGCCTCGGGCGGAGTTTGTGCAGGCACTGGAAGTGCCGGTGATTGCTCGGTTTGTGGCGCCTCCGGGGATATCCGATTTTGAGAGTTTGGAACAGAAAGTCAAAGACGAGCTGGCCGAAATGGTGGAGTTTGGCAGTCATTTTTTAGGCCTGTTTGACGGAGAAGCAGGCGGAGAAGGGAAAACGCTGGACTGGGAAGACATTGGGAAGTGGAATGAGACGGCAAACGGCGGGCGGGAACTGTTTCTCTTGGCGGGCGGCCTGACACCGGAAAACGTGCAAAGAGCTGTTAGGGTAAATGGTGTCAGCGGAGTAGACGTTAGCGGAGGCGTGGAGACAGACGGAGTGAAAGATTTTGATAAAATCAGACAATTTGTCGCCAACGCTAAATGTATATAACAACAACATCAGACACTGTGATGAGAACGGATAGTATATTGACGCTTACTTTCGACAATCTATCTATCCTTAGACATATACAAAAAGGCGGGCTTACTGCCTAAGCAGAGGCACCAGAGATGAAGAACCACTTGTCAACAGAAGGATCGATCTTGGCCGGAGGCAGCGGGTTGGCCGCAGGGATAGCCAAAGTGGCAGCATCAGCATAGGAAGGAGAAGTGGTCAGAGTAGTGTTGACCAAGGAGATTCCATTGGGGTCAACCTCGCCAGCAATGAGTCTGCTCCAGGCTTCGTTGCACTCGGCAATAACCTCGTGGGCATACTCCTTGTTCTTGGCCTCACCAGAAAAGGCAAACTGGTTCTCGGGCTTGCCATCAGGGATCTTGTAGATTCTGAACCACTCGTTGGTGGCTCTCAGCAAGCCAGGCAGATGCTTCTCAACATCCTCAATGTCGTTCACCTTGGGCGCCAGAGGATCGTTCACATCAATCACAATCACCTTCCAGTCAGTCTCGCCTTCGTCCAAAAGAGCCATCACCCCCAGCACTTTGACCTGCTTGACCTGGCCCACATAGCCTACCGCCTCGCCGATCTCGCAAACGTCCAATGGGTCGTTGTCGCCCTTCGCCTTCGTCTCAGGATGAGTGGCGTTGGGGTCCTCCCAAGTCTGCGGGAAGGCACCGTAGTTGTGGATGTACCCGTGGTGCGGGAAGCAGTTTCTGACAAAACGGAGCTTGCCCTTCTTGGTGTCCTGCTTGATTGGGTTCAGCGGCTCTTCTTTGGTGATCTCCAGCTTGGCGTTGGTCCAGCGCGGGACCTCCACAATCATGTTGAGGATCTGCTTCGACTCATCAGCATAGAGAGGAATGTCGTGGAACGGCGAAACAGGCTTGCCGTCCTTTTCAATGTAGACCTTGTAGTCCAGGGTGTTGGCAGCGCCAACCTGGCGGGTAGTGTAGACCATTGCGGATAGCGGGGTGTGTCTGACGGAGGTTACAAACGCGGTTCCTGTTGTTTGTGATGTCAACAATCAGCTGGAGGAGGAGATGTGAGTGGCGATTGTTTGTTTTGATGGATTTATGAGATGAAAGAATGAAAAGCTGGCGATGGATGAAAAATGCGATCCAGCACCCCCGACAGCGTGGACAATTGAGTGCTTGTGGCAGCAGTATGGGACAGCTTGCCGTTTCGGGAATATGGCGAAAAAAGTCGTGACTTTGTCAGGGGAGGAAAGAGTTGAGTGGGTGACAATTGAGTAGATGTGTGAAAAGGGTGGGGAACAGAGACCGAGAGAGTGCAGTCACTGTAAAAAAATATGAGGTCTGTTTGTCAAAAATATTAGATAAAGTAAGCTGAGAGCATCAAAGTTCCTGGGACTGGCTTTGAACGAATTCCCTCTGCAGAATAAGGAACCCCGGGATCCAGACACTGACATGTCATGACACACTCACCTGTGACATTTCCCTTGACCCGACGGCGATCTGTTAGTGTCCGTCGGGTGCGTTACCGGACAGCTCTTATTATCTGAGCTGTGGCTCAGCCTGCAGGAACATGCGTCAGCCTCTAAGCTTGGTAGATTGTTGATGAGGGCATGATTTTCATAGTCCAGCGATAGAGTCGAATAGGAAAGAAGTCAAGCAGCTAATCATAGAGAAAATCTTCTCAGCAAACCAACGGCAAAGCTTGATGAAACAATCTGCCACGTATCAAGTACACTCGCCTTTTCATGCCTTCTATGCGTCGATGCATGATAATGCATGCTAATGCGCCTTGAACAATGAGGCTATGCTTACCTGACATGGGACAGCGATCGTTCCTGTCAGGCCAGACGTCCAACAGTGTCAGGCTCAGAATCCTTCCTTCAATTTGCGCTCTGCTGCACATAACAGATGCTGGCAGTTAACGGCCCAAGTAGTGTCACATAAAGAGCCGCTGTAATTTCATCAATCTGAGGGTATTTTACACAGTAACCTGACACGGTCCAGCCCGCCTGGGCCGCCTGGTCGTAAAACCGTATTTCCCAATTAAGTAACCCAAAATTAAAGTTGTCATAATACATATCATCGCATAAACTCGCAGGATACTGCAGGACAATGCAGGACATCGCAGGGCTTCCTCCAGAATACCTGCGATTTTCCACTATAAATCATCCCTTTTCACCTAAAGATTGGCCGAGCAGCCCAAAACTGACATAAAACACACTTCTCAGACATGTTACCAAAAAGTTCTCCGCCAGCACTCTTTGGAGCTTCGCAGTATGTCATTCACAAACCAAACAGTTTCATCCTCTCGACCTTTCAAAGGGCATCTCTTCGAGTTATTAGAGGGTCCAATAATAATTCAAGTCGGAGAAGAGTAGATGACTCTCTCAATAGACACATTTCATATCAGATTTGATCTTAGAAGCAAAAGCCTTCCCCAAACAGTAACCATAGTAATCCTTTCGAAAGGCTCACAGATCATCCACCTCCTGCATAACTCCAGTACCCTCTCCCCACTTCCTACACTTCCTATCCATTTCATCGTCTTTCATCTCCTAATTCACCTCCATCTCATCCCTCACTTCACTCCTCCGTCTCCCCACTTTTTCCCCCCTCCTTCCCTTTCCCCTTCGCCTTCACCTTCCGCTTCTTCGGCTTCTCCCGACTCTCCGCCTCATCCCCCTTCGCCCCATTCCCCTGAATAAACGTCCGCGCCCCCATTTTGTTCATTGCCCTTTTCAGCCGTTTGCTGCTGCGGATCTCCCGCGACACTGTGGCGGCAGGGTCGGCCATGAAAAAAGACCCAATGTTCGTTTGTACCCCAAACTGTTGTTTGGCATTCATGTCCTGAATCACCGGAAGGAGAATCTCGTCTACTTTTTCCAGACTCCACCCGAGCGAGCGGGTGAGGAACCGCCTTAGTAAATCCAAGTTCGGCTTCCCCCATTGGAACTCCGTTTTGTCTTTGTCCACTTCCGGGTGGAGATACGCTTCTCGGACTGCCAAATCGGGAAACGAGCGGTCCAAAAACAGTTTGCCTTTGAACCGGCGGATGAAGTTTTGTTTCCATGTTGTGGTTCCTTCGGTGATTTCTCCGTGCTGGACTTTCAGCCACCATTCGCGGAACCGAACTAGTTCTTTGAGTGGCGTTTGCGCGTCTGTGGCGGCGGCGTCGGCACTTCCGCTCGGCTTTTTTCCCGATTGGGAAGTCGGCCCGCCCTTATTGGCACCTGGCCCGCGTTTCTTTTTGCGGTTGGTTTTGCCACCCGTTTTTCCCGCTCCGCTTTGCACCTCGGCTCCATTTTCCGCCTCGGCATCAGTCTCGGCATCGGCCTCGGGTCTCGCCTCGGCTTCCGCCTCAGCCTCGGCTGTTGCCTCGGCTGTTGCCTCGGCGGCCTCCTCGGCAAACTCCGCCAGCAGCTCCATCGCCAACACCGGCCCGATCCCATGCAGCCCTTCCGTATAGTCACTGCCCAATAGAAACGCCAGCTCCACCAGTCTTTCCTGATCCAGCCGCAGCTCCCGCGCCAAATCCCGCCCGTAGTATCCCTCCACATACTTGCCCTGGTTGAACAGGTTTCGGTACACTTTGCACTCGGCACCCCCAAATAGGAAACAGTCCGAGTCGTCGGTGACAATTCCGTCCACAAGGCCGAGCCGCAGCAGCTCGGCACACTGAGCCTCCGCCTCCATCGGGGCCGTGATGTACGGAATGCCGAACCGCGCCAGCAGCTCCTGGCACTCCTCGATCATTGCTTGTGTCACTTCGTCCGAGTCACGTTTTTGTTTCCGTTCCTGGGCCTGCAGCAGTTCGTACTGTTCGGCGTAGTGTTCCGACGCCTCCTGGGGCTGGTGGCGCAGCTCGGCGGCAAATTTCCCAAACGCCTGGCCCTCCGCCGCCAGCTGCGCCACCAGCTGCGCCTCCTCCGCCTCGTCAAACGCATAGTCCGGAACGGGAGCGGGGGCGGGGGTGGCTGAGGGGGAAGCGGGGGAAGCGGGTGAAGCGGGGTTATTCTCAGAAAGTGCACTTCGGCCTCCGTCTGAAGTTCCGTCCCGAGTTTCTTCGCTAACGGCATCATCCTTGTAACTTGCTTCATTTCTTGTAAGCTCCGCCTTTGTATCTTTATTAACCCCCGCAGTATCGGAAAGTCTCGGAACTGTTTCTTCGGCATTTTCGGCATTTTCGGCTTCTTCGGCTTTTCCGGCTTTTTCGACTATTTCGGCATTTTCGGCTTTTTCCGCCTCTTCGGCTCCTTCCGCCCCAACCGTCCGAACGTCCACAAACTCTATATCTGAATCCGATTCCGCCTTTGCCTCCACCTCGGCTTCTGACTCCGAGTCTCCGTCCCGCACGGCTACTTTCCCCATTTGGTCAAACGGAACCAGTCCGACCTCCAAATCCTCGTCCACAGACGCGTGCAGCGTGGCAAAGCCGCGATGCGGGTCTGCCGCAAACGATTTTGACGGTTGAAACCACACAGGCGTTTCGGGCGGCTTCGGCTCGGCGAGTTCGGCCGACCCGCTTTCCGTTTGTGGTGCCGATTCGGCTTCCGGTTCCGACTCCGACTGGAATCCGTCGGCAATGGCAGTCAGAAGCGCCTCTTTGGGGTTTTGCGGCGGCTGTTGAGATTGTGGCGGTTGCGGGGTTTTGTGGAGTACTTCCGGTCGTTGCGGCTGTTCCGTTGATGCTTTCGGAAGTTCCGTCCGCGGGGCAAAACCAGCCGAACCGCCTACCCCGCCTACCCCGCCTACCCCGCGCCCGGCTTTACCCCGCCCGAACAGCGTCGATTGGGTCAAATCGAGCTCAAAACCGGGCACGCTCGGCACGTCGTCGGGGTCCACGTCGGCTTCCGCTGCGGCGTTCCGTTTGTGCCGTTCTTCCGCTTTCACCTCCTGTTTCACCGGCGGCATATCAAACGCAAACGGAGCGGGGGCGGGGTTTGTGCCAGCTGAGGAGGCATTTGTGCCGCTCGGCCCGCCCGTTCCGTCTGAGCCGCTTATCGGCATCGGCACAATTTCCTGTTTCGGCACTGCCGATGCCGCACGCTGTTTTGACATTTCAATGGCCCGCAGCAGCTCCGCGTCTTCCTTCTCCTCTTCCGAGTCGTCATAGAATTGCGGGGCATGCGGGGCATGTGGGGTATGCGGGGTATGCCGAGCGGCAGCGGCGCTTTGCAGCAGCGCCTCCTGCTGCTGCAGCAGCTCGTCGGCCCGTTTTGCCGCCGATAGCGACAGTCCAATGCCGGCGTGCAGATCGGATGTGCCGTCCATGTCGGCAATGTCGGCAATGTCGGCACCAAAAAGCTCTTCCAGTTCTCGACGGTTCATGCGGAGTGACTGCCCGGATGCCGGGGCGGGCTCGGCCGCCGTTTGTGTTCCGCCGTCCGGGTTGCTGAGGACGTCCTCCCACTCGGCATCCGATTCCGAGTCGGCATCCAAGGCGGGGGCGGGGGCAGGGGCGAGGTAGTTTGATGCGAGCGACAGTTTTGAGGATATCTGCCCCGCCTGCCCCGCCTGCCCCGCCTGCCCCACCTGCCCCACCTGCCCCGCATGGCCCACCTTCCCGCTCCCTGCCAAAAGCGGATTGACCTGCGGAATGTCGTCCCAGTCGGCATCCGCCGCCTCCGCATCCGCCGCCTCCTCGGCTTCCAAATTAATCGCCTTTTCCGCCGATGTGCCGGCCCGCCCCTCCAGCGACAGCGTCCATCCATCATAGCGCTTCTCCAGCACATACTGGCTGTCCTTCTCCGCCGCCACCCGCCGGCCCACGGCATACCCCCGCTTTGCCCCGCCTGCCCCGCCTGCCCCGCCGGCAGCCCCGCCTTTGACCCCCGCCAGCCCCTCATCCACGCCGTTCAGCGTCATGAGCCGCTGCGTCAGGTAATTCCGTTCCGCCACCCGCTCAATCTGGAAGCGGGAAAACGCCATCCGATCGGGGAACAGTCGCTCCAAATCCTCTTTGGAGAACCCCATCCGGAGCCGAGATTTGAGCCGCAAATTCGACAAAACGGTATACTGTACCGTTTCGGGAAGGCGGCCGAACTCGGGATGCCGAGGGTCTAAATGCCGAGGGTCGATACCGCGGATGTCGTCTTTGAGACCCTCCGTCAGGGCCTCAAACTCCTCTTCCGTCAGCAGCCGGTTGTCGTTGGCCGGCACGTTGAGTACCCCGCCGGCGATTTCGGGCAGATGGTACTGATCGGCTTTGCGGAACGGCTTTGAGGCGGGCGGGGCATGCGGGGCATGCGGGGTAGCGGGCGGCAGTGCCGAGATGGTGGGGTCCTGGAGATCCTCCAGATAGTATGTTTGTCCCGAAGCGGTAAGCGGGGTAGCGGGGGCGGGGGCGGGGGCGGGGGCGAGGGTGGGGCTCCTTTTTGACCGGTGGCGTTCGGCGTGCCGCTGCAGCTGCAGCGAAAGCAGCTTTTCGGCCGTTTTCTTTGCGTTTTCGCGTTTGCCCTGGCGGCGTTCTTTGCGGCTGCTGATAGTGCGCCGCTTCAGCTCCGGCGCCCCACCGTCAAACACAAACACGGGCCGGATGCCGAAAAACAGCAGTTTGCATATCCGGCGGAAGAATCCCACAATATGAGAGTTTTTCAGCGCGTTGCCCTCCGCGTCCCGCACGGCTTTTAGAAACTGGTAGATCCAAATCGACGCGTCCACCGCCAGCCGCTGCCGGGCCAGCGCCTCCAGCCGGACCGGCCGGGCCGTCAATGAGACGATTTCCCATAGTTTGTGGACTCCCATAATGGGGAAGCGGGGAAAAGCGGGGCACCAAAGTGGGGTTGGATTGTTGTTAGAGGAACAACTCGCATATAAACCTTTTTGGAATGTTGAATGAGGGGTATGAGGGGTAAATAGGGTGTCATTTGTTTGGTCACAAATGAGGGTTTCGGTGAAATTGAGGCAGGCCGATGGAAAAGTCGGAAAGCGGAGGCGGCAAAAAGGCCGAGATGAGGTTCGGCCGACTTGGGGTCTCATTTCAGATTATATATGGCTATTACATTACGTAAACCGAAAAGTGTCACACTTTTAGGTTTAAAGTGTAAGGTTAGAGTTCTCGTATAATACATGCACAAGCATTAGAGTTTACGGAGATTCTGGCCGGCCAAGTTTCACAAAGCGATGAGGAAGCGATTGTGGAATTGGGAGAAGTTGCGGTTGGTGACACAGATTGTTGATGGGTTGTGATGGGATAATAAGCAAAAATCTGATGATGTTGGGATCAGCTGTTCTTCTCTCTTCTTTTTATCTTTTTCTCTCTTTCTCTTCTTGAAATGTTTTTGCAGCCTGGAGATGTAAGAATAGGACGTTGAAGAGCTGTAAGGAATTTGTTTTTGGTGATGCTGGAGACTGCCAATTGAGACATCTGGAGACTGCTAAACGCCAAGTGGGTATATCGGAAAATCTGGACTGAAGAGTAGAGAAATCAACTGTTATTGGTTGGGAGGAAACAAACTGTGCTGAGAAGCACCTGAATCGCAAGTAGAACGGGACTGGAGGAGGAAGGTTTGGGATTGGAAGAGGGACGGAATGAGAAAGAATTGATGCCCTGATTGGAGAACTATAAGAGTCATATACTAACGAGAGTTAGTAATTGGAGGTGATTTGTATAGGTTTCTTGACAGCTTGAAAGACTGAAGGTACTTTCCAAAAACAAGAGCAGAAGAGACTCACTGAAGACTCCTTCGTAGGGAGTGAACGAAATAGTCGCTGTGGTTTCAAGCCTAAACCTCTGACGCCTCGTCTTCCCTCTAAAAGTGTAAAGAGAGACAAAAGATTACTTACCAGCACCAAGGAATCTGCGCATAAGAGCAAAAAAAAAACTCAGCAACTAGTCTGTTTTGAACTGGTCTGTTTTGACGACCGTCTTTCTCATTCTCACCGCTGTTGATGAAAGAGACCAGCAAGAACTCACTCTGTCTGACACAAGGTAGAGGAACTGACTGTTCAGAGCTCAAAATATTTCCTAAAAAGGTCAACAAACTCAAACACAGAAAGAGGACTGGCAGATTGCTTCCAGCGAATACCTTTTTGTCCCATCAAGGCTCAAAGTTTCCTTCAATTATGCAGAGGCCACCTATGTTTGGTGTGTTTCCAGGCACAACACATGCCATGCCCCTGCCGCATTCCGCTAGTCTGGCCGTACCTCCAAGCCACTACGACAGATCTATGGCTTCCACAGGTTTCCATCCACAGATGATTGATGACTACTGCTTCTATCAAAATGCCGTGTCTGCCGGCGGGTACATACTGTCAAACAGGGTCAATGGGCAGCACAACAACCAGCTACTTCTAGGGCATCAGTTCAGAGCCGGACCTGGAATTTGCACCGGGCCAGGTGCCGCATGTCCGCCGGTGTCAGTTCGTCCCTCGAACTCCTTCCCGACGGAGTTTCGTCCAAGAGAAAAGGCAAACATGCATCACAAGGAGAAGGTGGACAAGTGGCTATGCAACCTGCCATTCCTGGAATCCAAAGGAGTATTGTATAACGTAGGGTATCCTGGCGTGCCCTCAAGCAGAAACACAGACTCCTCGGGATCAATTTGTACAGCAGTCGAAGACTTGCTTGACAAACAGGCCCGCATAATAACCCGGCTGTATAAAGAACTGTATGAAACTCAGAAGGAGAGCATCTATCCGGAGATAGATAAGCTAGACGAATGCAGCAGCGACAGTGCCGCTAGGAGGGATGAGTACTACAACACAGTACTGGAGCTGTACTTCGGGGCTGGAGAAGATGAGGAAGAGTTGAGTGAGGAGTTCTTCGAGGACGATTTCTTCGAGCACCCGGAAAACGATGAGGAACACGGAGGCAAAGCAAAGGCGGAAGCAGACTAAGAAGAGAAGGCGTATGGGTAATATATTGCCTATCACATCATGCCGAATCCTCTATCTCATTGAGTTTCCCACCACCTCATCGGCGGTCCTGATGGAAAGAAAACATATACTATTGCTTCTACCTTATGAATGGCCCTATTCCCTCATTGTCAGTCACAAGAAGGCGGACTCATACATTCACACTCCCAGCAGATTACCACTCATGACAGAATAATGGTCATTTCATTTATGCTTGCATACCCCACATACCTCATACACTGAAAGAATTAGATTACTGTATCAGTTGCAGTACTGGAAACCTCCGGCGATACCCCCTCAATATTCCTCTCAGTCTAATGCCGCTTCAGCTTGCCACCCAGTCTGCTCTTCACTTTATTGACGATCCGTTTGAGTGCCGCTTGCGGACCTGCAACCTGCACAATCCGGTCCGCTTCCTCAACTGTCACCAGTCGTTTCACCAATAGATTGAAAACAGTGCCAAAGTTCAAAGCCAGCACTGTTGAGGTAAGAATAATCACATTATACGGCATGGAGAAGTCAGGAGTAGGAAGCGATAACAGCAGAGAAGAAGACCGAGTGATATACTCCTCTTCGGGCAAATGCACAGTTATCACTACCGGGGCTAAATCAAATCCCCGATTGGCATCCGGCGGATACTCCGCCAGCAGCAGGAGACTCTTGTCAAAAGCGTAAGTCAGTGTCACTACGCTGTTGGCTGGAATCACCATTTCCATCTCCAGCTGCGTCGGCCTCTGCCGATCAACGGCCGCCTGGTAAAAAGTGTCCACCACAACATCCGAGGCAGCAGCAGAGGTTGTCACAGACTCGCCGGCTTTGTTTGTTACCGTAGTAGTGAGAGTGTAGAGATACACGCGAACGTACCATGGGAGGGTCTCAAAGTACGACACTCGGATATCCTCGTCTCGGTTGTTTTGCAAAACGGTACGGAAACCTCCGTTTTCCCCGCCATAGCCGGTAAAAGAGCGGGAGACATGAATTGGGGGCGGAATTATAGGAGCAATCGCGGAGCTGTTGTCGGTCATAAAATCCAGGTTGCTTTCATGCTTCGCCGGAACGACAAAACAGCCATTCTCAATAGGCAATGGGACAAAAAGCTCCCGGGTAATAATTTCCATTTCGGGCTCATTCGAGGTTTCGGCTTCTGCTGCTTCGGCTGCCTCGGCATCTTCGGCATTTTCGGCCCCCTCGGCATCTCCTCCCTTCTTTCCTTCCTTCTCTTTCCCATCTCCCTCAATTGACTTCGGCACTTTCTCCTCCACAGTGAAATACTTCCAGGCCAGCAGCTCCCAGTTATCCGAAACCTCGGCACACACTCTCACCGGCGAAAGCCCAACTGGGCAATCGCCTCGGATCCTCCTGCCGAAAATAGACTTCAAATCCCAATGCATCTTCACCGGAGTGCCCTCGGGGAAACACACGTGTTCATTATATGCTTTACTTTTGTCGCATCGGAGTTCCGAAACGGGCACCGGTTTCGGCACCGCTTCTTTCAGCCGCTGGAGGGACCGTTCAACGGAACTCACCGCTTGTACCGACTGGTCAAGCCGAAGACGGCAAGTAGCCGTCTGCGGATCGCATTCTGTACGTACCGAAACCGCCATGGAGTGCCAGTTGGCATCGAATATTTTATGCCCGTCCAAAAGGGAGGACACCCCCGCCCGGCCTTTGCAGGGAAGAAGTTTTAGGAACGGCGTGAGGTTCTCCGTACAAACGGGTTCCCCCGGAAGTGCCGCCCGCAGCAGAAACATCTCCGTTCGGGGATAATCGGCAGAAGCGGAAGAATTACCGGAATAGGCTCCCGCCTGCAGCAACTGTGCATAACTCCGATCCGTCGGCTGGAAAGACGTGCGGGGGAATGTCGTGATTGTGCTGTCTATGAAATTCAGCGACGCACAAAACAGCCCCGACAGCCCGTTCACCAAACGCCGCCACTGCCGAAACGCCCGCTCCCCGTTCTCTGCCTCAATCCACGCCCACACCTCCACTCCTGTGCCGCCGGCGAGATGCCCCGCAGCAGGGAGCGAGCCCCACTCTTCCGAGTCCCACCGCCCGCCGGAAAACCGCATTTGCAGTTCCCGCGTTCGGGTCTCCTCGATTATCGGCCCCAAAGACCGCGGGAATATCGTGTAGTGTGAGTACTGTGAGATGGTTTGGGGCCGGTGGGAGTTGCGGAATTCGGCAAACGGCTTTTCTTCCGCCAGCGACTCGAAGGTGAATTCCGAGAGGAGCATGTTGAAAGGCAGAGGCCGCAGGGTTAGCGATTCGTTGTATTCGTAGGGAAGTTTCAGCTCGGCATTCGGATCGGCATTCGGCTCGGCCCGTCCGACGGCCAGTAGACCCGCCAACTGCAGACACAGCAGCACAATGGCAGAAAACAGCCTCCTTCGCGGCATTGTGTGTTCTCATATATGCGGCAAAAAAGGGGATTAGGGACGCTTTGATAGCCCGCAGAGGTTGTGTTGATACACCAGATGGATCTTTCAGAGGGTAGTAGTTTCGTTCCTCAGATTTTTGCCAGGACTCGTGGAAACTTTCCCAGCAAACGCGGGATCAGTAGGTATCACAGTCTCTTCCACCACTGTTCTTGACTTGAGCTCATAAATACCCTAGAGCTTTTGATAGGACAACCTTTTCACCTCTTAGCTGGAATCTCAGCTCCCCTCCGTATCGGCTCTTCGTGGAACGTGGCAATTGAAGGCTCGCCCGGGTTCCACTCAAAACGCGTTGGCGACGGACGGTCTTTGGACGGAACCAGCAGAAGATCACACAGAGAAAACTCCGCAATTTATCAATTCAACCACGGAACTCCAAATATCTGTGATATAATCAAAAAGGCGCTGTTCAGTGAATTATTCCCTCTATTGATTCTATACGTCCCACTGCTTACCGCAAGGAATTCTTCGGCGCTTCTCCCGGCGGTTCTCGGGGTGTATTTGGGCGGTTCTCCCGGCCAGTCCCCGCGCGGCGCAGCGTAACCTCCGCCTGAAAGTGAGAAGTTTCTGTGTGCGAAGCCCATGCGGGCCGCCACGACGTCCCCGTGAGCTCTCAAATTCCCCGCGCCAGGCGCCCGTTTCAGCACGTGCTCCTATCTACAACAGCACGTACATTTCAGCACAGCGGAGTTCATGTCTTTCAACGCCCTGCTGAGGCGAAATACTTTATGCCCCAACTGCCTTTTGATTATTAAGAAGTGAAATCTATTATTACCTCTGCATTTCGGGCTGGTTGCGAGTGATTTTCAGGCCGAGTTTGTTTATTCGACTATCTCGGCTTATCCGCTCAGCTTTGGTGCGTCTGGAGGTGTTCACGTTGGTTCCTTCCGCTGGTTGCTGTCATTCCTTTCATGCCTCTGAGGATCTGATGATCATAACAATAACACAGTCATCACCAAGACAGATCAACAAACGAAGTATCAACAAAGCCTACCAACTAAAGACTACAAAATAAAACACAACAGGCTAACAATTCGACATTTCGGCACATCAAAACATCACAAATCACTACATCACATCAACACTTTAACACTCACTCAACTCTACAACAACATATCAACACTCTTCACACTATCACCATCCAACTGCTCCCCCACCCCTCCGCCCCCATTCTTCCAATATGGATTCCAACGGCAAAAACACCCGCAAACTCGTGGCGGACTACACGGCTCCCGCAGAGCTGCTGCGGGAGATCGAAGAGGAAGTAGCCGATTTCGACCCGCTGGCCAACGTGAAGTCCAAAACATCCGTCTACAATAACCAGTCCGAATACCAAAAGCGGCAATACAACCGCATGGCGGAAGTGGCCGCCGTGGGGGAGGATTTGGCCATTGCCGAGCGGCAGAAGCTGGTGGACCTCGCGCGGGAGGAGCGGCGCGTGGAACAGGAACTGCGGCAGCGGCAGCAGCAGGAGGAGAAAAACCGAGATAAACCGGCCGCGGGGGACAAAACGCCGCCCCGCCTGGGGAAACGGCGCCGGTGGGACGTGCCGCCGGAAGAGGCGGAGACGGCTTCGGCGAACGGAGCTTCCGCGGCAACGGAAAACGGCGCGCGGGACACTCCCGAAGCGGAAGCAAAGCCGGCCAAGCGCACCCGCTCCCGCTGGGACCAGACCGCCCCGCCTTCGGCTTCCGCTTCGGCTTCGGCTTCCGCTTCCGCTACCCCGCCCCGCAGACCCCGCAGAAGCAAATGGGACCAGCCGCCGCCCGCCGGCACCCCCGCCCCCGCACTTGCCCCCGCCGCCGTGCCGCCGTACTTCCTTTCGGACGCCGTGCTGGACGCCCTGCTCCCCGCCGAGGGCTACGAAATCGTCCCGCCGCCGCCGGGCTACGCCTCGGCCGCCTCCATCGCCCACCAACTTGCCGAAATCCATGCCGCCACCCAACCGGCGGGGTACACAATCCCGGAAGCCCCGCTTTTACCCCGCGCCGAAGCCGCCCCGCTGCTCCCGCCGGACTCCGTCGGCGAACTGCAGTTCTTCAAAGAAGAGGACCGCCGGCACTTCGGCAAACTGCTGGACAGCTCCGTTGCCGAAGCCGACCTCACTGCCGAGGAACAGAAGGAACGCCGCATAATGAAACTCATTCTGCGGGTCAAAAACGGAACGCCGATGGTGCGCAAAGCCGCCCTCCGCACTCTCACCGACTCGGCCCGCGCGTTCGGGCCGAAACTGCTGTTTGCCCAGCTGCTGCCGCTGCTAATGGACCACTCGCTCTCGGAACAGGAACGGCATCTGCTGGTCAAACTGATCGGCCGCATACTGTACAAACTGGACGACCTGGTCCGTCCGTACACCCACAAAATCCTCGTGGTAATCGAGCCGCTGCTTATCGACAAGGATCGGTATGCGCGGGCCGAGGGCAAGGAAATTATTGCCAATTTGGCCAAAGCGGCCGGACTGGCCCACATCGTCGGCACAATGAAACCGGACATTGACCATCCGGACGAGTTTGTCCGCAACACGACGGCCCGCGCGTTCGCTGTAGTCGCCGCCGCCCTCGGCATCCCCGCGCTGCTGCCGTTCCTGCGGGCCGTGTGCCGCTCGCGCCGCTCGTGGGAGGCGCGCCACACGGGCGTGCGCATTGTGGCGCAGATTCCCGTGGAAGTCGGCTGTGCCGTGCTGCCGCATTTGCACGGGCTGGTGGACTGTGTGGCGCCGAATTTGGCCGACGAGCAGCCGAAGGTGCGGCCGGCGGTGGCGGCGGCGCTGGCGGCGCTGGCCGAGGCGGCGTATCCGTACGGCATTGAGTCGTTTGATGCCGTGCTGGAGCCGCTGTGGGCCGGCGTACGGAAGCACCGCGGGAAGGCTTTGGCGGCGTTTCTGCGGGCGGTGGGGGCGATTGTGCCGCTGATGGACGCGCAGTACGGAAGCTACTATGCGCGGGAGGTGCTGGCCATTTTGGTGCGGGAGTTTGCCGCTGCCGACGACGAGATGCGGCGGGCGGTGCTGCGGGCGCTGCAGGCGTGTGCGGCGGCGGACGGCGTCAAGCCGGCGTATCTCCGTTCCGAGGTGCTTCCCGGGTTTTTCCGGCACTTCTGGGCCCGGCGGGTGGCGGCGGATGCCGGGCTGGCGGCGGCTGTTTCCGAGGCGACTGCCGAGCTGGCGGCGAAAGTCGGCGTGGCGGAAACGCTGGAGCGGCTGGTGCCGCTGCTGCGGGACGAGTCGGAGCCGCTGCGGCGCATGGCGCTGGAGACGACGGAGAAAGTCGTGGCGGCGCTCGGCACGGCGGACGTGTCGGAGCGGCTGGAGGAGCGGCTGGTGGACGCGCTGCTGGCGCTGGTGGCGGCGCAGGCGGGGTACTCTTCCGCCATCGTTTCCGGTTTCGGGACCATCTTTTCCGCTCTGGGCCGGCGGACGGGGAAATACCTGCCGCAAACGGTGCGGGTGCTGCTCAACGGGTTTGACCACAAGGACCCCGCGGTACGGGAACTGTGCGCCGATTTGGTGGCAAAAGCCGCTCCGGTGCTCCACCAGTGCGGAGAAGAGGCCCTGCTGGTGCAGCTCGGCATTGTACTGTATGAGTACCTCGGGGAGGAATATCCGAGCACCCTCGGCGCCATTCTCGGCGCTATGCGCGGGGTTATTTCCGTTGTCGGCCCGAACAGCATGAAACCCCCCGTTCGGGACGTGCTGCAGCGGATAACGCCGATCCTCAATAACCGCCACGACAAGGTGCAGGAGAATGCTGTTGACGTAATCGGGCAAATCGCCGTCAAGGCGCCGGAACAGGTGCCGGCACGTGAGTGGATGCGGATCTGCTTCCGGCTGCTGGACCTGCTGAAGTCGCACCGGAAGTCGATCCGGCGGGCGGCGAACCGGACGTTCGGCTTTATTGCCCGGGCCATCGGCCCGCAGGACGTGCTGGCGGCGCTGCTGACGAACCTGCGGGTGCAGGAGCGGCAGCTCCGCGTTTGTACTGCCGTCGCCATCGGCATAGTTGCCGAGACGTGCCAGCCGTTTACGGTGCTGCCGGCGCTGATGAACGAGTACAAAACGCCGGAGCAGAATGTGCAGAACGGCGTACTGAAGGCCATGAGCTTTATGTTTGAGTACATCGGGCCGATGGCACGTGACTACGTGTATGCGGTTGTGCCGCTTCTGGAAGACGCGCTCACGGATCGGGACCAGGTGCATCGGCAGACGGCGGCTACTGTAGTGAAACACATGGCGCTCGGATGTGTGGGGCAAGGCGTGGAGGACGCGTTTGTGCATTTGCTGAATTTGCTGATGCCGAATCTGTACGAAACGAGTCCGCACGTGATTGACCGGATTGTGGACGGCATTAGTGGAGTGCGCAATGCCGTCGGGCCGGGGATCGTGCTGCAGTATATAGTTGTGGGGCTGTTTATGAGTGCGCGGAAGGTGCGGGTGCCGTACTGGCGGCTGTACAATGAGAGTTATGTGCAGATGGCGGATGCGATGGTGGCGTACTATCCGGAAGTGGGCGGCAAGGGCATTTTGGAGGCGACGAGAGAGGGGGAGAATGCGGGG
>JAKTWI010000431.1:0-20059 GCA_030561065.1 Sporopachydermia cereana | reverse complement strand
TGTTGCAATTGCTATAATCCAAAAAGTTATAACCTATTTATTGCAGGCTATAATTCCCTAATTAAAGCACCAGCCCTGATTACCTCCTGTGCAATTTTATCAGCATATCCTGCAGAGAAGTTTGACAATATGAAAATCAAAATCGCGTCAGCGACGCGCTCCAGGAGCCTATCACGTGACAGTGGAATTACGACGCACTGACATGCACTCACATGCATAAGTGACGCATAGACCCTAACCTTAATCTGCATAAACACCCAGACCTCATTGGGCAGAGCCAATCAGTAACAATCTTTACAGTATTTGTGATGATGATGAACATCTAAAATGACTATTGAAGATAGCAGAAAGATAAGAAACATTCAGAAGGGAGTTCATCATAGGGAGTGACGAGTATAATAGTCGGATAACTCGGGAGCACAAATTCATAGCCATGTTCAACCGAGCGCTGCGACCCGCTGTGCAAACAGCAAAGCTGAGCCAGAGAGCTTTCCTGTCAACCTCCGCTGTCAGACTCAACACCAAAGATGTGTCTACAACCGTGGCCGAAACGGCACCCAAGGAGGCCGTGAGCGGAGCCCCTATTGAGTTGGTGACTGACAGAACCGTGCGAATCTACAAGCCTGCCAAGCCTGCCACTCAGAGCGGAAATTGGGGTATGTTGCGCTCAGTATGACAGTGGACATCGAATAGGAAGCATACTAACATGTGGCATAGGATCGAGAGCCTGGAAGATCGATTGGGATATTATTGGCAAAGGCAACAGATGGGAGAATGATCTGATTGGATATGCCAGTTCGTCTGACTACATGCAGGGAACCTCGCTGTCTTTCAATACTAAGGAGGATGCCATAAGGTTCTGTGAAGGTCAGGGCTGGACCTATTATGTTCAAGAGCCCAAGGAAAGACGGTTTGTGCCCAAGCAGTATGCTGAAAACTTCTTCCACTCCAAGGGTCCTCTTAAGCGGATCATCACCAAATAAGAGGCTTGCCCTTTGACTCAAGTGACTTAGCCAACTCTAAACGCTGACAGAATGTGTTCAGCGGCAGAGTCATTTTGATGCTGCATTCCTTCACTTTCACACACTACTCCAATTTTATTGTCATGCCCACCTTTCATCCCCAAATACTCTCTTTGTTTCTCTCACATACTGGAAATGGTTTATCATATACATCACTATACTACTGCGCGTCCCACTCCGCAAATACCTAGTACCACCACTACCAACCCTTGCACATAGAATCCACCACCCAAATAAATCCAACCCCTCACCCCTACTGGCTACATAACGTCACAACTCTATCATCTTCCTCTTTATCGCTGCTGCTACAAGTCTCCCCAAGCCTCTGCCCTCCCATCACGACATCACGTCTCCCCTCCCATCCTACTTTATTGCTTACACTATCACTAATCTACCCCCCACATCGCGTCTCCTCCCCGCACTCACCTCTGATTACGCGATCTGAAAACTTTCTGTTCTGCAACCCCGTCACAATCCGGCCAGGGCGCAAACCCAACTGTGTCACAAAGCAACAGACACCAAACATCACCAGCGCGTCTTTTTCCATTCAACAGTTTTCAAACTTCAAAACAACCCATACAAATAAAGGAGTAAACAACAAAACAGAGGAACTCGGTAGCCTCCTTTTTGCTGTCAGGGTTCTTTCTGTTTATCCGCGAGTAACCGCTGTTGTCCCTGCCCTCCGTGTCACTTCCCAGACACCAAAACCCCAACATACCTGCTTCCCTTTTGCCTGCTGTTACGGCATTTTGATGGAGACATTCGGAGCGATTTTCTTGTTTTGATTATACTTTAACACTTCAATCTCAACATCCCCAACTGCTCGCTGAAGTTACGCCTGAGAATCCGCCGCCCGGACGCGCAGCATGAGGCACACGAGCTTGCAATGACTACACGAAGAGCCAACACAACGACAGGAGTAGCGGCGCTACGTTCGGCGATGCACAAGAAAGTCGACCCGAGCGGGAAACCAGTTGTGTATGCGAGCCGTGGAAGGACAGAAAAAGCGGTGAAAATGGAGCCCGAGGAGTCGCGGAGTTCGCTGCTCGTCTCTGCCAAAAGCAGCAAGCAGGCCGCTGAGGGCCAGCCGCCCCGCAAGGTCAGCCGGTCTTCTCAAAGCTCTCAGGCATCACAGGCAAAGAAACCACACAAGACGGCTGAAGTTCCAAGCGGTAAGAGCTTTGCTGAAGCAAATGGTATAAAACTGTCCTCTAAGACTGCGTCAGCACGTGCCGGGAGGTCGGTACGGAAGAATAACCCCTCCGGCGGAGCCGAGGGCACACATACAATCACCCGAGGGTCGTGGTGGGAAGATGTCATGATCCCCGAGTCTGTGACTGACTTCACATATCCCCCGCCGGAAGATGAGCAGGAGGAAGATGTATTGAAGACAATCAATGACAACTCCTGGGGCTATATTGACCTGACGAACTTCTTCAAAAGGAAAGCGAAGATGAAGCGGTTCAATGACAAGATTCTCTCGCATTTCAAGGACATAGTTGGCGACACAAACGGCAAGGTGTATGCTATTCTGCGACCGACTTCATCGATATCCGAAGTGCAGTCCATCATCGATAACTCTTTTGATCTGTTGGATTTCCAGCTGGAATGCAAACAGGGCTTCCCTTCACTTCAGAGCTCCGGCCTTGAGAGCAAAGACAGTGAAAGTAAAGGTGGTAGCGCAAACGATGTTACGAAGGAAGCTGCGGAAGGTCCGGAAACATCGCGGCTCCGACGATCCCGTCACGCGGAATCAGGTCGTAGAGAGTCGGAAGGCCCAGTGACACAGAAGAAGAGACGCCGTGTGATTGCCGAGTTGGAAGATGAGAAAGAAGACACCGCAGATGAAGCTGCCAAAGAAGGAAAGGTCTCAGCGGGCGACTCTGTAGCAAAAACTGAAGACGCAACGGGCGACTCTGTAGCAAAAACTGAAGACGCAACGGGTGACTCTGTACTGAAAGCTGAAGCCAAAGTGTCAACAGACGCTGTATCGAAAGCCGAAGCCCCCACAGACGTTATTGTGCCAAAATCGAAGATCTCTACAGACGGGCTTGTGCCGAAAGCTGAAATCTCAGCAGCAGAGTTCGTACCAAAAGTCAAAACGACAACGTATGAAACTGTCTCAAAACCCGAAGCTCCACATTCCGCAGAAGGACAATCGGCAACTGACAAACTGGACGCCAAACCACCCAGGAAAGATGAACCTCTGCGGAGCACCAAACCCAGCCGGATTTTCGCCAAATCGAATCTTGCCACCGCTGGCAAAAATGTGGCATCAGAAACGTCTAAAACAGGAAAGGCAGTTACTGCAAAAGCACCTGTTTACCCTGAAAAGTCAGCAACCGATTCGGTAGCTGACTCGTCAAAGCGGCATAATACCGAGCAGCCGACAGAAAAGTCTGCATCCCCGAATTCGGAAACAAAGCCGAATTTGGAGAGAAATCTTAATGACTTGATCGAACCTACCACCGAAACTCCCACCGAAACTCCCACCGAAACTCCCACAGAAACACCCGCTGAAGATGCACACGAGGAAAAGCCGCCGCTGGCTGTGAATTCAGAAATCGGCACTGAAGGCCTGACTTCGGAAACGGTTAGAGAAGCAGATCGCGTGGACAAGCCCATGGAACCTGTCGCGAAAGTCACAGACGAACCAATCCGCATAGCGTCACAAAATAACTCGCCCAAGTCGCCAGAGTTGGTAATAACTGCTGCCTCGACTGTAAACCAGGAAAACTCCGCATCCTCTACACTGAAAACCAGCACAAATGCTGACTTGGAGGTCACGGGATCCCAAGTTGCTGCCGTCCCAGCAGCAGAAACGAAGTCCACAGAAGCAGCAATCCCCAGAAAGCCGTTTGTGTTTGACCCAAACAGCGCGCGGTTCCAGAAACTGAAAAAGAACTACACAGCTGCCGCTGCCGACGGCCGCACAAACGGCAGCTCGGCACTGAAACCGATCCCCGGCTCCTTTGCTCCGAAATCGTCCCGCACGGAAAACTGTACCGCGTCCGCAGACGAGATAATCGAGCGGAAACTCTCTTATGACGAGGCCATCCAGCTAGCGCGGGCAACGGCTTTCTCTGTAGTGGTGGACGGGATTACCTCGGAAGTGCAGAAGTTCAAGCAGATGATGTGGAAGCGCATGGTGGACGAAGTGCGGCCCTGTGCCGAGAAAGGGCTGCAGGAGTACAACCAGATGCGCAAAGAGGCCAAACTGCGCAAAGAGGAACAACTGCGGAAAGAGGAGCAGTTGAAACGGAAAGATTTGGAGAATAAGGAAAATACAGGCATGAAGGCAGAGGTGAGCGTGAGAACCACTGAAAGTTCTCTCAAACGCTTGGCAAACGGAACCCCGGGCGATTTGCAGGAACGGAAGGCAAACATTGCATCGGAAGCCACAGGGAGGATCAACGGAGACGCTGGAATCAGCCCCAGCAAGGCCATTCCCACGTTCAAGCGGCATGAGAAGCTGAAGTCGAAGGCAAAAGAAATAGAGCCGAGCCGCGATAAGCCGAGGAAACTGACTGACAGACTGGTGAAAGTGGAAACGACTGAGGTGAAACAAGAAACGTCCGCTAAATCTCTGCCCAGAGACTCCTCACTGAAATCCTCTTCTGATGTTTCGCCCAGCCGTAGCAAGAAACCTGTCAAACCTTCCAGCATCAGTCTGTCTGACGACGGCTCGGATCTCTCCAGTTTATCCGACTCTCTTGAGATTACCGACAATGAGGCGCTCAAATCCTCAATTAGGAAAGTGGAGCGGGAGAAGCAACTCAGAAGTGGCGCGGGAGAAAAAGCTGCAGAAGTCTCTTCTACTGCGAAAAGCCACAGTCGGGAAGAGAAATCCGAGAGGCTAAAGAAAGCAGAGAGTGTAGAGAGTGCAAACAAGTCTCATAGCACTGTGGCGAAACAGAAGAGGAAACGAGTGAAGGTGAACTTTGACTATGACACTGACTCTGAAGAGGAAGTAAAAGCCGAGAAAAGACCTGTTTCCTCTGTATCCTCGGATTCATTGAAAACGCCTGAAGTGAAGCCGAAACACGTGGAGGACAGTGCTGATGTGAAAGACGGGAGAAAACTGCTGAAAAGTGGGGAGACGGAAAGCAGCTTGAAACACAGGGAGACGGAAAACAGTCTGGAAGTCAGTCACAAGGAAAAGCTGGGGAAGTCGGCGGACGGAGATGTGGTGGATGGGAAACCGCCGGCGAAAAGACTGAAAAAGAGCGAAGATCTGACGCAGGACTCTAAGAGCAAAGCAGTGACAGTAAAGAAGGAGACTGCTTCAATTTTAGAGGAGCCTCCCGGCAGCCCAAAAACCTCATCGGAAAAGACCAAAGAGAAGAAACACCCCACAGCAGACAAATCACTGATAGAAGCAGAAAAACCGCGGAAAGAAGCAGACAAGCCGCCGAAAGATGCAGACAAACCGCGGAAAGAAGCAGACAAACCGCCGAAAGAAGCAGACAAACCGCGGAAAGAAGCCAACATTTCAAGCCGGCCTGCCACTAAAAATCCCCAAAAGGACTCACTTTCCGCTTTGGACCCCGAAGTGCAGTCGCTATTCCAACCGTCGCTCAAATCCTACAGCATTGACTTCCCGCAAGTGAAACGCCGACGCCACGCCCGCAAACGGGAACGCAGCGCCAAACTCACTGAAGAAACGGGCCACCGCTTCCGGCATGTGAAGGGCACAATTGTGGCCAACGGGCGGAAACGGGCATGCGAGGAGGTCGAATGGGACATTGACGGGCTGAAAGAAGTGCTGTATTTCGAAAAGGATTTCGAGATACTCCGCACAATGACTAGAGATGTGTTTGCCGATATCTCTACCAAAGACGTGGACTACTGGGCCTGGACAAACCAGGAAAAGAAACGGATGAACAACAACAGTAGGGATGTCGGCCCGATTCCGGCCGGCCATTTGGAAAAGCCGATATACGATAATTTTGAAGGCTCGACGTTTAATTTCGAAAGCGAGAAGGGAGCGGCCCGATGCTCCGGGTACCGGAAAATCCCCGACAGCGAAAAAGCCAGCTACCTGCCGCACCGGCGGAAGATGTTCCGCCACAAGCCGATCGACGTGCTGACGGACCATTCCAAAGGCGCGGCCACTGCCGCCGAGGAAGCCGCGTTTGCCGACGATGTGCCGAAATCGGGTCCCGGCGCCACTGTTTCCACTTCCTCGGCGAAAAGCGCCACCTCGCGGGCCAACCGCATGAACAACCGGCGCTTTGCTGCCGATGTGCAGCAGCAGACAGTTGAATCGGATATTTTCCACATCAACCAGCTGAAAAAGCGGAAAAAACTGGTGAGTTTTGCCCGCTCGGCGATCCACAACTGGGGCCTGTATGCTATGGAGTTTATTGCTGCCAAGGAGATGATTATCGAGTATGTCGGCGAGAGCATCCGCTCGCAGGTGGCCGAGGTGCGGGAGCGCAACTACCTAAAATCGGGCATCGGCTCCAGCTATCTTTTCCGCATTGATGATACTACAGTCATTGATGCTACGAAGATGGGCGGCATTGCTCGGTTTATCAACCATTCCTGCGTGCCGAGTTGTACGGCAAAGATTATCAAAGTGGACGGGAAAAAGCGCATTGTGATTTACGCTCTGAGGGACATTGAGCCGAATGAGGAGCTCACGTATGACTACAAGTTTGAGCGGGAGGCAAACAGCGAGGAGCGCATTCCCTGTCTGTGTGGAGCTGTCGGGTGTAAGGGGTATTTGAACTGAGGGGGGAGATATTATCTGGGATTTATTTGAGTTGAGAGGTGAAGAAGTGAGTTACAAGATGTATATGAAAGGGGAAGGAAGGAAGGAACGGGGAAGGAGAATGGAAAAGGGGAGAAACGTTTAGACGTTTAGCGGCTTTGATAGTCGATAGTTTTGTATATGAGACTCTGGTGTATGAGAATTAGGAAGGGATATCTGTTAAGTAATTGATGATAGTGTATTGTAGGAGAGGGAAGATTGAGGGTGGAGGATTATGGAGGTTCATGGAAGATGTGATGTGGTGTGAGATGTGAAGGAGACAATAGCAATTGAGATAAGATATGGTGCAGTTATTGATGAATAGAACAGTTTGATGAGCAGCCAGTGATATCATCAACGAGGGATGCATTCCGCAAGGTCTGCTATATGTTCTTGGTGATGATGTAGACATGTGGAAAGAGTTGTAGTAATGGGCAGAAGTCCAATCAGCATCATTTGTTGGATGACAGACGTTTGAGCTGATGAAAGGCCTTGAATAAGGCGATTTGATAGGCATAAAATGTCCCCCAGAAAGTCAGTCACCCTGTCAACAATGGTTTAGTCAACTCTGACGAGATAGTCAGTAACATCTTTTGCAGTTTCCTCTTCTGAAAGCCAATGAGAGATCTGATGGACAATGTATGGACTGGTCTTTGCAGTAACATGTCGACTAACTTCCCAGACGCTAGAGAGCAGATTAAACCCAATGATCTAATGGGAAGACCATCAACCACTGGGCAAAAACCATTGATCCAATGAGTCACCATTTCTCCACCATCTTCAGAACCATTCTTGAATTCCTCTCTGGAGCTCTCAAGAAGCCCATTCCCACCATCTCATCATCTTACTTGGAGAATATCACTTCTCCATTTCTTCATTTCATCATCTAATCGCCTTTTCCATAGCAACTCTCGCCTTCATGAAGCTTCCTCCTTGCTCAGCTTTTCACCACTGAACTCAGCTTTTCAGTTCCAGTAATCACACATCATCGAGAGAAGGATCGTAGGACCGCTGTAAGTAAGACCCGTTAAAACGGACCCTGTTGATACAACGAGAGCGTCTTCATGTTTCAGATTGAACTCATAAGCTGAAACCTGTCATATCAATAGCTCCCATTACTATTCCCATCCCCATTACCATTCCAACTCCATCATCTCCCCCTCAGACTCCCACTCCCCAACTGTCCATTGGCCCTCCAGTTTCCCAGATCCCATTCCATCCCCAATGCTCCCTCGTATATCCAGTGTTTCGTATTTATCATCGACTTTTGTTTCCAGCACCATTTCAATTCAGTTTCCACCTCCCATCTTCAAGTCAACCGGCTCTTTGCTGGTTGGTTTGCTCATCAACAGAAAGGCAGAAAATGGCAACTTGAAGCCAACATGAAACACATCCCATACATAGGAATCAAATCATTAGGTAGTAAGTGAAAAATTGAATCAGTAGGAAAAACAGACTGGAGAAAATATAAAAAGATCTCATCTTTCTATATATTCTTCCGGTTCTTCCTCCTACCAACTCCTCCCTGTTCCTCTCCATCCTTCTCATCTCATCTCTACCTTTACAACTTCTGCTCATCTCTCATCACATCCCATACTGGAGATTTTCACTCTTCCTCTCCTTCCTACTAAAGTGAAGATCCAACTTCTGCCTACTTTGCCTATAAACAAGGAGATTCTGGGGCTTTTTACTCCGTCCTTCTCCCTCTGTTTATTTCACTGCCACTCCAACGAGACTGAAGGACCAATCGGCAGGTTGCCGCCCACCAACGAAAGATATATGGCTCTGCTCTCTATGGCTTCTGATTCCGATTCTGCTTTCTATGGTTTCTGTTTCTATGATTTGAAAGACTGAATAGCTGAAGCTCGTTGTACTGGCTGTCAAAAGGAATAAGAGGAGTTTGGTGATTTGGGCGAAGAAACGAAAGACGTTTGGTGATCTGAAAGGCCTTTGAGGAGAGAAAAAGAGGAGAAGAAGGAGGAAAGTGGAGAAGTGAGGAAACGAAAAGGAAGAAAGGAAAAAGGAGGCTCCGAAAAGGAGGAAAGAAGTAACTGAGGAAAGGAAAAGAGGCATAGAGGGAAACAGAGGCAAAGAAAGGAAGGAAGGAAAAAGAAGAGAAGGAAGAGATCAACAGAAGAAAAGAAAGAGGAAAGGAAGGAAAGAGGAAAGGAAGGAAAGAGGAAAGGAAGGAAAGTGGAAAGAAAGAAAGGAACTTTAAAGGCAAACCAAATAAAAGAAATGAAGGCAAGAACTGTGAAGCAACGGTTACTGGAATATCGGGAAACACTCAAGCATTGAAATAAATTAGCATCGGAAAGGCAACGAAAAGACAACGGAAAGACACCGCAACGGCTCAGCTAATTACCGTCCCTACTTACCTTCTACTCACAATGTCACTCTACGGCACCTGTCTGGCGTCTCCTACGAAACTGCCGAAATGCTGGAACTTCCGCCGCCTCTACGGCACTTGCTGGCATTTCGGCCCGTCTACCCCTCTTACCCCGCATACCACACATACCCCGCTTTCCCCACACACCCCGCTTTCCCCACATACCCCGCTTTTCCCACATACCCCACCTACCCCTCCTAACCCCCTCTACCCCTCCTTCCGCCGCGCCTTCCACAGCACTGCCGCCCGGGCCGTCGAAGAAGTTGTGGTGAAACTCTCCGACATTGACGACGCAGGCATCGTCTCCCGGCTGTCTAATAAAACCTCCCGAAAACGGAAACCCGGCAAATCCAACCCCTCCCCCTCCCCCTCCCCCTCCCCCGCCCCCACTTCCGACCTTTCCGAAGAAGGCAATCTGCCCCTCATGGAACAGATCCGCAACCTCATGGACAAGTACAGACACCACATCCTCTTCACCCAAGTCGGCTCCTTCTACGAACTCTACTTTGAACACGCCACCGAATACGCGCCCCACTTAAACCTCCGCCTGGCCCGCAAGAAATCCAAAGACGGAGACATCGCAATGGCCGGCTTCCCCATAAACCAGCTCGACCGGTATTTGAAAGTGCTTGTCAGCGATATGGGCAAAAGCGTGATGATTGCTAATCAGGTAGTACAAACGCCGCTGGAGGACGCGGTGGACGCGTACAGCGGCTCGGGAAGCTCGGAAGATTCGCTGGACGCTTCCGCGTTTGCCGCCGTGTCCCCCGCGGCACATTTGTCTTCCGTCAGCCCGAAGATCTCCCGCAAAGTCGTCCGGATTGTCACTCCCGGCACGCTGATAGACGAGGCGTTCCTCAATTTGCGGGAAAACAACTATCTGCTGGCGGTGGCGATCCCGCTGAAAGCGGTAAAAAAGGTGGCGCAGCACGCCACCACTGTGGCGCTGGCCTGGGTGGACGTGTCTGTGGGGGAGTTTTTCGTGCTGGAAACGTCGCTGGACAAGTTATCCTCCATAATTGCCCGCATCCAGCCAAAGGAAATACTTTTGGACGAAAAACTCATGCAATACTCTTTGGAGTCCGGCGAATGGTTTGCCGATTTGGTGGACCTCAAACGGTATTTCATCAGCTACCAGAAACGGGATTCCTACAGCGGGAGTCTGAAAACCCGTTTGGAAGAGCATTTTTCCATGTTCAACGTGCCTCATTCGCAGATGCGGCAGATACTGGCCAGTTTCACCCCTTTGGAACGGACCACTGCTTTGCACGTGCTGGACTATGTGGCGGGGATATTTCCTGTTTCGGAAGTAAAGCTGGAGGCGCCGCAGCGGAAAACCAACGAGCGGAGCATGCTGATTGACTCGCGCACGTGCGACGCACTCGAGCTGCACAAAACCAACCGCGAGGACAGCAAGCGGGGGTCGTTTCTGTCGGTAATTCGGAAGACGCGGACGGCTTCGGGATCGCGTCTGCTGGCCCGGTGGCTGTCGGCGCCCAGTAATGATTTAGCCGAGATTCAGAAGCGGCAGAGTTTAGTGGAGTTTTTCATTCGGAATGCCGGCACGCGGCATTATATCGGCGGGGTTTTGACTAAAATGAGCGATATGGTGCGGCAGGTGCAGCGGCTGTCGCTGCTGCGGAGTGTGCCGCTGGATTTGACGCAGCTGGCGCACAGTGTGAAGGATGCCAATTTGGTGATGGAGGCGTTGCGGGCCCAGCCCGAGGCGAAGCCGAGGGCTGCGGGGGAGAAAGCCGAGATGGAGGAAAAAGCCGAGGCGGAGCCGAGGGTGGCTGAGCGCGGCGGCTCGCCGTCGGAGGTGTTGGTGGCGCAGCAAGGCGGCATGCCAAATGAGGAAAGTCCGATGGCGCAGCTGGGGGCGCAGGTGGCGCAGCAAAGCCGCGGCGGAGATGACGCATTCCCTGTGGCGCCGGTGGCGCAGCAGGTGGCGCACCCGGTGGCTCAGCAGGACGATATACCAAATGGGGAAAGTCCGGGTACGCCTCCGGGTGACCCTCCGGCTGCGCCACAGTCCCCGGAAGACCCGCAAGACGCGCGGCGGCATGTGGCGGCTTTGGTGGCGCAGCTGGAAGCCGACCTGGCCGTCCTCAACCCCGTAGCCGAATCCATCCTATCCAAAGTGCTGGAAAGCAAACTGGCTCAAATGTCAACCTCCGCCGACGGAACCGACGGAACCGACGGAAGCGGCATACCCGACATCTCCGAACTCGAAGAAGATGCCGAATGCGTGTCAGAAAAGTCCGAGGAAGACCCCTACAAAGCGGCATTCCAAGCCGAACAGTCGTGGATCCTCAAGCCGGACGCCTCGCCCGCTTTGGCACAGTTCCACCGAAAGTGGCGCAGCGCCTTTGAAGAGGAAGTCAGCCTCCGGGAATTGCTGCGGCAACGGATCTCCAAGATCAGCACAAAAACCAAAGTAAAAGTGGAACTGCGGATCACGCCGGCCCAGCAGCACATGCTGTACATTAGCACTTCGGCTAAAAACATGCCGGAGCTGGTCGGCAAACTCGGCGATTTCGGCCGAATTGTGGAGCGGAGCAAAACCACTCTGTGGATCCACAATGAGCACTGGGACCGAATCGGCAGAGAGAAATCCCACTGGAAAGCGGTAATAGACGCGGAAGAAAAGCGGATACTCCGCCAAATGGGGCAACTAGTTTTGGACCACACATCCGTCATCCGCTCGCTGGCACATACGTTGGACTACATAGACGTGACGAGTTCGTTTGCCGATTTGGCCGTGCAGCGGAATTTGGTGCGTCCCGAATTGGAAAACTCCGACCGGCTGGACATCCGCGGCGGGCGGCATTTGACGGTGGAGGAGGCGCTTGGCATGCAGGGACGGAACTTTATTGCCAATGACTGCCGGCTGGATGCCGAGCGGCCTTTGTGGCTTATCTCGGGCCCCAACATGGGCGGCAAGTCCACGTTTCTGCGGCAGACGGCGCTTGTGGTGATTATGGCCCAAATGGGCAGCTTTGTGCCGGCGGAGTATTGCCGCATTGGGCTTGTGGACCAGATTTTCTCCCGCGTCGGCGCCGCCGACGATTTGTACCGCGACATGAGCACGTTTATGGTGGAGATGATTGAGACGGGGTTCATACTCAACAACGCCACAAACCGGTCGCTGGTGATTGTGGACGAAATCGGCCGCGGCACGGGACCCGAAGAGGGGTTAAGCATTGCATTTGCGACACTGGCCTATTTGGCGGTACAAAACAAAAGCCGAGCCCTGTTTGCCACCCATTTCGGCCCGCAGCTGGCGCGGCTAATTGAGACGTCCGGTGGCGGGGAACGGGTGGCGGGGCTGCGGGGTAAAGTGGAGTACTATTACAGTTCTGTGGCGGTTCGGCCCGACGGCTCGGCGGTTTTCAGTCGGAAGCTGCGGCCGGGCGTGTGCTGGCAGTCGTCGGCGCTGAATGTGGCGCGGATGGCGGGGCTGCCGCGCGGGGCGCTGGCGATTGCCGAGGGAACGCTGCGGGAGCTGGAGGCGATGGAGGGGAATATGTGGCGGAGGGAGGGGGAGGAGGGGAAGAGAAGAGCAATGCGGGGTGCGGGGCAGTGAGGGGAAGCAGGGGAAATGCGGGGCAATGAGGGGCAATGAGGGGAAGTGAGGGGAGTCGCTGAAAATGGCAATGTGAAAAAGACCGCAAAAGATGAGGTAGAGGGGATTGAGGTGTTTTGGGGCAAAGTCAGGTTCCGACTGCTTGGCATTGTGGACAACATGAGCGGCTATGTGGCTCTTCACTGCGGGGTAAGTGCGGGGTAAATTGCTCGGATTTAGTCTGCTCGGAGTTTTTCAGATAGTCATGCTGGAGGTGTTCGGAGTTCGGCTTTTCGGAGTTGTTTCTCGGTGTTATCCACATTGGGTGGTATTTCGGGTAATTAGTTCGGGGGACTTTGGAGTGTTTCGGAGTGTTTCGGAGTTTTCATTCGGAGTCACTGTTCGGAGTTACTGCTCGGAGTTATTGTTCGGAGTCATTAATTCCGAATAGAGCGGCAAGACGGAAAGCTAATAGAGAATTGGGCAACTAAGGAGAACAGGAGATGAGGAAAAGAGCAGAATGAGAAATGGAGACTGTGAGTTTGCGAGATGAGAGAGTCAGCAATAAAGGAGGAAATGCGGCAATGCGTGCTTCAGCGGCCAAATATTTCAGAGTCTCCTTTTCATATACCCCTCCTACCCCTCCTACCCCTCCTACCCCTTCCCTTCTACCTCCGGATATGTAGATAGACAAAATCAGAAATCGGCAAGAGTTAGGCAAAAGTTCAGCAAAAGTTCAGCAAAAGTTCGGCAAAAGTTCGGCAAGAGCATCAAGATGGATCTGACAGCTGCCACATCAGGCTAAAAGAAAGTCTTTAGTTGCACTGAATCAAAAATCAAAGCAAGGATCAAAGCATGAACATCCAGGAAGGATATTGTCGTAGAAGTGGAGAATTAAATGAATGGAGGATAAACGAGTGAATGAGTAAGTGGGAGTTTGAAGATCAACTAAAGAGGCATTCCCGGGAGCGGAGATGTTTCAGGGAAACAAGACTTTGTTGTATCAGCATGTTTCTAGGCTTCTTTACTGATATTTGACTGATGGAGATTCCCTACTGTGGCCAGCAGTTTGGGTCGTCCAGGTGTTGACAAAAGGGTTGCCTTTCTTGGGTTGAATGCTGGCAGATCCATAGTGATGAACAGGGGAAGCGACTATAAGGAGCGAAACCATGTCGGAGTTTTGAAAACGGATCAGTAGTAAGGCTCGGGCCCCGGAGGGTTTTGCTGGTTTGACCGATCGGGTTGGTTTTGATTTTGGTGAGTGTTTTGATTTGACTGTGGCTGCTGATTGCCAAACTGCGGGTAACCCGTTTGAGTGTACTGAGCTGATTGAGCAGCCATATTTGGAGGGAATGCGTTCATCTGGCTGTACTGATTGAACTGTGCCGGGTTCATTTGGCCCATTGGAGGGGGTTGACTGAGCTGATTCATGTGACTCGGATGACTCACATGACTCGGATGACTCATATGACTGTAAGGAGCATACTGATTTGGAAACTGTGGCTGCTGCTGCTGCTGCTGCTGCTGAGTGGCTCCCTGGTTTTGGATCATCTGCTGGAACTGAAGCATCTGCAAATGAACCATCTGGGCATTCATGGCCGGAGGATGAGCCGAGCCGACCATCGGATACGGAACTCCGGGAGCTGTCGCCTGAGCTGTCATCGGAGCAGTCATAGGCCGATATCCGTGCCGTTCCGAGGGTCCCGCAGAGGTGTGCCTATCACCATACTCCGCTCGGTCCGCTCTATGCCGCCGTTTATGAGGTTGCGAGTCATGTGAGACATTTCCCCGGTTGTCATAACTGTGATTACGTGAACTTGAATTCCTCTGTTCTTCCTCCGCATTTGTATGGCCAACAGAAGCTTTTCCTGGCCCAGCACTCTCAGTATTAGACTGCTGCTGCTGTGAGTTTGCCTTTTTCGTCTTTTTTCTCTTCTTTGTCGACTTCATTTGCCTCTCCTTCTCATCATCGGAAAACTCCTGTTCCTCTTCCGGCACTTCCTCATCGTGCCAATTGCTGGCGTCGCTGCCTTTGATAGCCCGAATGTTGTCGGTGAGTTCGAATTTGGACTTGGGCACGAGATAATACACTTTCTGGCCCACAAACGCCTTCAGTCGGGTAAACTCCTCTTCTGTGTTTACCTTCACTCGGTACACGGGGGCCTGGACCCTTCCAAAGGCTTCGTACAGGTACCCGAGCGGCGTTCGGTCTTCCAGACAGAGGACAGACCCTTCGGTAAGTATGCGGAATTCTCCGGATACGTACGCCTTTATAATGATGGATTTCTCCACTGCACCCATCACTTCGCCGATAAGCTCTATAGGGTCTGAAGGGAGGATGGAGAAGTCCGGCGGGAGGGTCGGCACCGCTTCTTCCAGCACTTCGTTTTTGGATTTTATGGGACCAGCGAGGGGCTCGTCTTCGTCGGAGTCGATGAGTTCCGCTCGGGTAGATTCGGAAGAGGAATCGGAATCGGAATCGGAATCGGAATCGGAATCGGAGTCGGAATCGGAGGGGTCGGAGTCGGAGTCGGGAGGGTCGGAAGAAGCGGAAGGGTCGGAAGGGACGGATGGGTCGGCAACCGGAGCATTGGCTTCCGAGATTGTCTCAACCGGTGCCGACTCTTCCTTTGCCAACTCCTTCTGCAGCGCAGACAGGAAATCTGCGTCTTCTTCAGGTTCTTCAGAATTTTCGGTCTCCTTTGCTGAATTGGTAGTTTCACTGGTGTCTTCTATAGTTTGGGGGTTTGGCTCTTTGGAAGTAGAGGGAACTTTCTCTGCTGTATTTGCTGTCTCAAGTTCAGCTGATGCATCAGCAGCAGTAGTTTGTTCCTCATTTGGGAAATTCACTTCTTTTGGTTTCACCACTTCGGCCTGTTCTTGTGCCGTTCCCTCCGTCTCTTCCGTCTCTTCCGTTTTGTTGGTCGGCCGCTCCTTCAGCGTCTCTCCCTTTTCCTCAGCATTGTCCACTTTGGTTGTTTCTTGTTTCAATCCATCCACTATTGTATGGGTCTCTTTCTTCTCTGGCTGAGCCCCAATCACCTCCTGATTATCACGTAATCCTATTTCCACCTCCTCAGCCATTTTTGTGTCCTCCGCTCCATCTGCTGTTGCCTCTTTCTCGACCGCGGAATCTGTTCCTTCTATCACTGAACTTGCTGCTTCAGTCAAATGAGCGTCTTCCTTTCCTGTCGCATTCTCCGCCACAGCGTGTACTTTGCTTGCTTCTGTGGATGCATCCAGTTCCTTCGGAACCGCAGAGTTGTCTAGAATAGCAGAACCATCCGAAACTTCTTCGGGTGCTGCTTTGGCCGTCGTTACGTTTTCCATGCTGTTATTGAGTTCTTTATCAACCTCATTTTGGTTCAAGTCATTCATATCGTACACGGCAATCCTATCCCTTACTTGTGATACCTATTTTCCCACAGCGGCTGACAGTTTAGCGACAGTTCCTAGTAATTAGCGGATTAGCTGCAAATTAGGTACTTTATACGCTTTTTCTGTTGCTATTTGTTACCATTGAAACACCGGCTATGCTATCATGAAAAACACATAGTAAACAAAAAATTGCTAAGCAATATGAGATCACGTAATAGAATAAATGGTTCAGCCACGTGACTAGAGTCACATGATGTTTTACTACCCGATTGGGAACTCTACATGTACGTCGCGGCCTTACAAGGGACGGAGCGGAGCTCGGAAAGCGGGCCGAGTCTGGCGGGATATGTTGCGGAGAAACAGCCGAGAAATCTTGCCGAAAACTCAAGGCATTCCGCGTGATTCGGCTGGCGGGTTTGCTGAGTCTGGTGACTCAGACGTTGAACTGGCTGTGGCGTGAGAAGACTCGACTGTCGCAGTAGAGGAGAACGAATATATATTGAGTAGAGCACATAGAGAACTTCAAGAAAACAAACAAGAACCAAGACAAAATGATGCTAATAGTAATGCGCCGAGGTGCTGCAGATGAGATCTCATGTCTCTCAGCTGCATTTGTCGATGGTTGTCGTTGTTTATTTCTTATCCTTGATGCCAAACGTGGCTCTAGCCAGATAGTAGAAGGGAATAGCCGTGGACACAGCAAAGATGGCCCAGAAGGGGTAGATGTAGAACTTGGATCGGGGATGCTGTCACAATTCACTGTTAGTACCTGCTCCTCCATACTTCATCCCACACCCACCAACCTCACTTACCACAAGCCATTGGTGCTTCTTGCCAATCTGCGATTGGTACAGCTTCTGGAGCTCAATAACGTTGTTCTTGACCATTGTGTCGATGGGTGTGGTATGCAATTTGTGGTGCGGTTCGCTGCCAAATACGTCTGTATACTTCGCTGCTTCTACTAACGCCTGTCGGTCGTATCTGCTTTGCAATCAATCAAAAGGAAAAGTTGTTATTGTCTCTTCGCCTGCTGCCTTTTCGGAGAAAAATGGAGTGATGAAGTTTGAGAGCTGCGACCAATTGGGTGCCCCCAACGGAGGGTCTGGAGAGAGAGTCTGGAAGGGGGGGCTACTAAAGACTATTTATGAGATGAGATTTGAGGGTCTCTTATGGAGGGAAGGAGTTGGTAATTGGCCTTCAACTGGGAGTTATGGAGCTTAATGGAGTTTTTAAGTAGGAAATAAGGCTATTATAGTTTGAATTGACATTGGTAGGCTTTTACAGATGTAGGTTGTCTACCTTCTGCTTGTTTTATGCTCCTCCTTGTCCATCGGTATTTCGCAGCTAACATCAGATCTCACTTCAGAATAAGGGTGGACCGAACCGAACTGAGCTGCCCAGCTTAAAGCAACTGCACTGGTAACTGGACATAGAATATAGGTCTAAATTTTTTATCTATTCCTTGCGTTGAGAATTTTTGCCCAGCTACTAGTCTCGTTAATCAGCTACAGCCCTAATCTCATCTCTCTTTCATAGTCCCTTAATAATCAATGAAGGTCAACACAGCATGGCCGACATGAAGTCTCCACTCAGCATGACCCTCCCAGCCACTCGTCAATGATCCGATTCTGCTGACGGAGGGTCTGACAAGGGTCTACGGTATGGGTGTCCCGTCGAAGCGTCTCGAACTGTTTTCAGATGACATGATCGGAAACTCCCCCTTTGTACCTGTCCCAAATAGGGTACCTCATTACTTCAAACGGCAATGGCTTCCCGGCACTCCACGTGACTGCACCTCACATCTCACTCCAATCCCATCAGCTTCGACCTTTCTCTTCCCGCCTTCTCTCCACCCCAATTCCACCTGTCACCTTCTTTTCAATACTTCAATAAGCAAGACCTCTCAATGTCCCTGATACCTCCTCAAGCGCCTCTCCCACTCACCTCTCAGTCCCCTCCTCAGTCCCACCTCAATCTCTACAACACATCTCCAGCACACCCCCCTTATCTTAATATCACACGACAGCCCCCCTCCCCCACACTCCAAAAAGGGTTAAAATGCTCTTCTCGATAGGCAATGAAATGTGGAATTTCGGCCGCCGTTGCGATTAGCAATGAGGGGAATATAACAACGTGATTTTGCCATTATTATCGGCAATTGCTTTAGCCGGGAACAGAGTTGCCGGTACACAGTTTGATTGTTTATTCTGTGGATTCTGTCTGTATAACAAGGCTGGTTCCGCCGCTGAAAACACTCTAGTCACCTATTGTTGATACACCTGCCAACTAACCGCCGGTTTGATCTTCAATTGAGCATATATAAGCACTAAAGGACTCTGAAAAGCACTCCAGACTTTTCCCGCTATAGAATCTTACTAGCAAAAGAATCTACCAATCAGCTTCTTCCCACGAAATCACCAACCGCTCGACATAATGGGATTCAAACATCTCGTCAGGTTTCTGGGCAAAGACTCCAAAATTCATTCAGGAGATGCCATTCTCACTGAGGAGAATAAGGACCCCCGGTATGCCACGCATGCGCGCGTGATCGAAGGCGACGTGTTTGGCACATACACTGTGACAGACAGGATTGTGGTATGTGGAGTCGGTGGGCTGATGGGTGTCGGAAGGATGTCGGATGAAACTTCGGATAAGCCGAAATGTGCCGAAGTTGGGAAAAGTGCTCAGATAAGAATGTAGATAGTGAAAGAGAAAGTATGCTAACGGAAACTCTTCCAGGCCATCGAGCAGCTCATTTGCCCGTTGGATTTGGACCAGCTGAAATCTATTCGGATGCTGGGGCTGAACTATGCTCAGTGAGTGCAGACATGTTGAGGAGAAGGTAAAATAAAGGAGGGAGATTGGGTGGTGTTGGGGGTAGGGTTAGATGTCTTTAAAAGGAATTTCTTAGGGATTAGCGGCGAAGGGTTGGAGCTTGCCGGTTGCAGTTCGCAGGTTGCAGGTTTTGGGTTGGATGATCATCCCGAAATTTTACGTACTCTTCTTGACAGCTCCCAACCACTCCTAGGTACCTTTGATGTTCCTCTTACATCAATGGTCCGCTAATCTCTGGATTGCTTGAAAGCCCTCAGTGCTCTATGGTACTCAGTCCCTTCCTCCGACTCCCCTACTCTCTCTTCTGAGTCCCCTCCTCCCTTTAACCAACGACAGGATACTAACCAAACGCCAATCCCTTTTTTCTTTTCAGACACGCGCATGAGGTAAGTACATTTTCTATCTCTCCTCATCACAAGAGCTACTGTTCTGGGGTCACAGCCGTTTCTCCATTCACTCCTCTTTGACTCCTCTTTGACTGCTTTCACTCCTATCACACAATCAATCATTCTCATTTATTCCCTTCTATTTCCCTTCATTCTCTCTCGATCCCATTCCACTTCCTTTACATCTCCTTTCGCTCAGTTTCACTCCCCTTTCATCCCTCTAATTCCTTCTATTCTTTCATTCTTTCATCCACTCTCATTTCCTTTCAATCCTTCATCTCATTTTCCATTTTCTCTAATTCCCCTTCTATTCCCCATTTGTCACTTTCGTACTTTTAATCCCCAGCTGCTCTTTCCAGTTACTTCTCAGTATTGTTCTTTATATGCTCATCAACTTTTTTTTTATCCCCTTTCATTCCCATTCTACATCTCTCTCATCATTTCCATCTCACATCCCTCTCACCATTTTTCATGCTCATTTCACCCCTTCATCCCTTCATCCTTTTCATCTCTCATCTCCTCCATCCTATTAATTGTTTTTCATTTCCTTTTACGATTCACTCCATCCCTTCCAATCCTTTCATTCTCATTCCACTTCCTTCATATTACCCCTTCTACACCTCATTCTCATTTCACTACCTTCTTTTACCCCTCTACCCCTCATTACCCCTCCTTACCCCTCATTACCCCTCCTTACCCCTCCCCCTCCCCCTCCTACCCCTCCCCCTC
>JAKTWI010000430.1:0-20159 GCA_030561065.1 Sporopachydermia cereana | reverse complement strand
CAATGACAGACAAATCATCTCGAGAACAACCCCCGGAGGTTTCCGATTTCTCACAAATTTTCATGCTCCACAGGATGAAGCAATTGTTATCACGTAATCAATAAACATCACTTCGAATTGCAGTCCAACGGATGGTGAGATGAAAGAATTGACAAAATGGTTTCTTATTCAATCAGCATTATGACGATTTGAAAGGTTGTAAACACCTCCTATACCATAACAATTGTGAGTCCATATGGGATAGCTCAGTCTGCAGTTACACTGATCACAGCTCGTTCCGCTCATACCTTCCACAGATACTCTCATGGAAATACTTCATGTCTACTAAACTCACATTTCTCTACTCACACTTCAGCAATCATAACATCCCTACAATCACTCCTAGTCTTCCCGACAGTGCAAGAATAAATAAATAGTGAATAAATAACTAAAGGAAGCTAATCTGAATACAAACAGGCCAGCAGCATCTTGCCCTCAACAACCATCTAGCCCTGAAGCAAGACAGCCATAGAAACAAGCCAATCAACCAGCCATAACACACTTCATGCCCGCAGGCAATAAAATGTCTCTATGATCCAGCAGCAAACTTTTCTCGGGATGTCTACAGCAAAAACCACAAATCTAAAGCTAACAGACGCCTCACAATCTGTTGATCACCTCCTCGGTAAAGTGCTTGGTAGAAGAGGTACCCTTCAAGTCTCTGGTTCTGTTTTGCGGGCCGCTGGCAATAGTGCTCAACACAGCCTTCTCAATCTTGTCGGCGTAGGGGTCCAAATGCATGTGTCTCAACATCATGCACGAAGACAGCAGCAGCGCAGTAGGATTGGCCAAACCTTTGCCAGCAATATCGGGAGCAGACCCATGAACAGCCTCAAAAATACTCACCTTGTCGCCCATATTGCCAGAGGGAGTGAGCCCCAAGCCGCCAATAAGCCCAGAAGACAAATCAGACATAATGTCGCCGTACAAGTTCGGCATCACCATCACAATGTCCTTGTACGGAGTAGGGTCAGTCACCATCTGCAGGCACGTGTTGTCAATCAGCTCAGAAGACAGCTCAACGTCAGGGTACTCCTTGGCCACATCGCGGGCCGTTTGGAGGAACAGGCCGTCAGACAGTTTCATAATAGACGCCTTGTGGACCACCCGGACGCGCGGCTTGCCGATGGATTTGGCATACTCAAAAGCATAGCGGATGACCCGCTCCGAGGCTGTCCGGGTGATCAGCTTGATGGACTGCACCACCCCAGGGACAATCGTGTGCTCAATGCCAGAGTACTCGCCCTCAGTGTTTTCTCTAATCAGAACAGTGTCCACACCTTCGTAGGGAGTCTTGAAGCCGACAACAGACTTGCAGGGACGGACATTGGCAAACAGATTGAAGGTTCTTCTCAGAGTCAGATTGAGGGAAACATGGCCCTTGCCGACAGGAGTGGCCAGAGGTCCCTTCAGAGCCACCAGGTTCTTCTTAACAGACTCGACGGCAGCGGCAGGGATTGTAGTTTTGCCGTTGACCAGAATGGGAGTCACGTCCACAGGCTCCCAGTCGATAGGGACGTTGGCGGCAGCGTAGATGTCTTTCACGGCCTGGGAGATCTCCACACCAATGCCGTCGCCTTCAATTAAGGTGACTGTGTATTTGCCCTGAGGGATGTTAGTGGTTGTGATTACACGAATAGAGGGTAAGAGGGCATTGGGGATTGAGGCTGTTGCAAAAGGGGTTTGATTGATCAAGGGAAAAGCCGCAAGAGGTATGGTGAGAGCCAAAATGACAGAAGTTCCAATAGGATCATAGGATCATAGGATCATTGGCTCCCAATTCCCATTCCTCCCCAGTTTGCAGATCATCTCGAATCAAAAGGTGCAACTGTTGTAACAAATCCGCCTCATCAATCTCCCTCCCTTCTGCCTCAAATAACTCCAAATACCACCCATCTTTTCTCCAACCCCAACTCCATCCAACTGGGGGTGTCTCTTTCAAATACTTACATTGGCATTCTTTTGGCCCTCAAAAGTAGCAACAGAAGTGGCATATCCTCTGGCAAAGGGACGAGCAGCCTAAGAAATCAAACAAAGCCTCAGTTAGTTACTCGCTCATACAAAACTGCTTTTCCTCCAATTTCTCCCCTTCCCGCCAGCTTCCCGAGCCTCCCGAGCGTCCCGAGCAAACATACCATCATTCGGCTCGACGAGATCGCCGAGGATCGCATCAAGTATCTTCCAGACATCATTGTGGCTACGCTATGTGGTTCGTATCGACAGAATATCACCGGTTTCAGTATACAATCCCTGCTGGCTCGGAACAATTGTTGATGCTCTTTTCCTTCTATACAACTCTGCCCGCCTGTTTCCTCTGGTTTTTAATGTCAAGGAGGAAAACTCCCGGCTCGGTGCATCCCCTAATAACAGCGATATTTCGCGGCCTGCGGGCCATGCAGGCCGAACTTAAATTGGCGAAGTTTATTTTGAGTGAGCAGGTAGGAGGGAATTGTTGATGACGTGATCGGGGAAAGGCGGGACGGGAGAGAACATTTGGAGAGAATGGGAGAAAAGTGGGAGACAGAAATGGAGAGAGATCGAAGAAAATGGATCAGAAATGCAAAGAAAAGCTAATGTATTGGCGGATGCAACGGGATGCAGTGGGACAGCGGAGTTGGAGATGATAGGATGTGTTTAGGAGGGCGTATATACTGTGGAGGGTACCGGCAGACGCGATGTGTGTCTTGGCTGAGCCCATTGGACAAGCGGGGTTCGGGAAAGAACTGGGAGGGTACCGGAGACACAGTGTGACGGTTCATAAGACTCGATATCCCTTCAATTGACGCTCTGAATCTAACCTGTCACTCTGAGTGGTGTTTGTCGATCTCAGTTCCTACCTTGATGAGAGCGTGTTCAGCTACATGTGGGCATCTGATTGAACCTTCTGCCGGTAGCTGCAAGTCTCCTGCAGTGCTGAGGCATTAAAGTCAACTCAAAAGCCATTGAGTGGTTTTCCTGAATATCCAGTTATTTAGTGTGCAAGGAGGGCACTGCTGAAGCAGACAGCAATCTGAGAGTAATTGTTCTGTCTCATCATTTGGTAACCCAATGCGAATTTCTGGTATTCTCTCTGCCACAAGTATTACGAACCTGGCTTCCTCTGCCTCAGCATTCATCCCCCCTTGACCCCGCTGCTTCCTTTTAGGTTCAAAGTGTCTTCGGAATATTTCCCCGAGGTCGCAGGCATCTGATACTGCCATTCTCCGATTCGGCTTTTCAATCAAAGCATTTAAGCGAGCTGAGACATGAAGGTGCAATCCATTCTCAACATGAAACAAATAAGACAAGTGAATGTTGAATGAGTGAGTGACCAAATCCTATCCTGAGTTGCACTAGTTGATAATGGCTGCTGAACGTTCTGATTAGTAGACAGAGAAGCAAAGCTGTTTGATCCTGTTGATCATCTATGTAGTGTGTTCGAGTGAAAGGCTGAAAGGCTGAAATGGTTTACTGGCTCAACATCAAACTTCACCTTATTTTGTTCATATGTTTGGCTAGCCCGTCCTGATCCCGCTGTACTCCAAGCTCCAGTAGCTTGGCAAATGCGTCTGAAAAGTCCTGGAAAAAGCTGGCCTGGTCTTGCGCATAGAGCTCTGCCCAGTATCGAAAGCTCTCATCTTTCATGAGCGCCATGTCAGTCTTCAACATCATCAAGGACGTTTCGTTTTCGGCTTCTCCAATGACAGGCTCCCTTGTGACATATTGCAGATTCCCGCTACCCGAAACGGTCACCAGTTTCCACTGCTGAGTGTTGTATTTTTCTACCAGATTCCTGAAAAACCCATTGTCAAAGTGCAGCGGCTGCGTGTCCCAAACGCCATCGTATCCCGAAACCTCCCGATGGCATCGCCCCACAGTGTGGGCCCCAATCAGTGCTACAATCTCCCGATCACCAAATCCCATCCTGTTGAATATCTGTCTGATATGATCAGCGCCGTTTTTGGCAATTGGCAACCTGCCATTCTCTGGAATGTAGCTGGACACTGGGCCAGGCTCGTTCTGGTCATTGACAATCTGCTCAATGTCCAGTCGACCTGACGTCCATGGAACTACTGGTCCTCCCATGTGTGCAATAGCCACTACACCAGCCAGAGTCCACAGGTCGCTGTAGCTGATCCAGGGAAACTGTGCTTTCACCGGTTCGAGGGCCCTGATTGCATTACTCAGACCTTTGTTTGCGTCGTCTGAAGCCTCAGGTTCGAATCTTTAGAGTGGGCATTTGCTGAATGTTAGTTGAGATCCTATTACTGACAGAGACTGGAGAAAAGAGCATTCGGGTCTTCTTTTACCTCATTGTAGCACCATTTGAGCCCCCCGTTTGGGTTGTCTTGTCAAACGTTCCACTGGCATGCCATGCTAACCTTATAATCACAGGCCCATATGAGCCGTCATCGTAGTTCTGGTTGTCGAGTATCGACTCAATGGACTGTCTTACTTGTTCGTATTTGTCACCGGATCCAAAAGACGTTCTTTTCAGTTTGTTTGACATGGAGGCGTGAAGCCTGCCAAAAGTGTGGGAGTCGCTTGTTTTCCTGTGGGTTAGGAACTTTTCCTTGAGTATTTCTTTCTTGATTCTCAGCTTTTCAGTATGTTTATGATGGTTCAAGCTAATGTCATCAGAGTTTTTATGGCTTGAGTCAGAGCTCTGGGGCTTCAGGATTGACTTGATCACTGTGGGATTATGTCTGTAAGCATCTGGTGAGGAGTTTGCCACAGTGTCTGTCAAATGCTCATCATCTTTGAAGGTCAAATTCTTGGAGATGCTCGCCTCAAAACTCTTAGCTGCTTCAAACTGAATAAGTCCACCGCTCGCTGCTCTTCCTTTGCGATCTGCTGAAGGGTACTGCGTTTTCGAATTGCTGTACACTCTAGTATCTGTCATTGTTTCTGAGTCTGATGAGATGTAGAACTTGGGTTTAGACGGGTAGGTCTTTGGTTTCATATCGGTTGAGGCTTTTGCCTTATAACCATTCACAGGAGGCTCAGAGGACGTTTTATGAGAAGAGAAAGCTACTTCAGTTTTGTTGGAAAAAGACACTGAAGGTTTGATTTCCTTAAGCTCCGTTGGTACCTTTTTGAAGGTTGCCAGTATCATCTTGAGCTTGTCAAACCACTGCTCCAGCTCGCAGATAAGCAGATCAAACTGCTCTTTGCAGAATTTCGTTCCTTTCAGCTTGTAGATCTTTGCCTTCAGAGTGCCCAGGAGGTCTTCATGGATAAACTGTGATTTGGCGTCTTTGATCTTCAGTATAAATCTCTTTACCTTAGGAATAATGATAATCAACTTCTCTGCAATATGAGCGATTATCTTGTCCTTGATCATAATCAACTTGCATACCAAATCAGTCAGTTTGCCAAACAGATAGCTCAGTATTCTTATCACGTTCACAATAACCAGCATGAGGAATACAATAGGAAACGTAACAATCTGGGCAATCAGCATCTTGATCTTGTGGACAATCGCCTTCAGCTTTTTGATCTTCATGGCTTTCTTCTGCTTCTTCTTCTCCAGTTTGCCCTTGATTTTGGACTCATGATGATGATCCGGTTCTTTCTTAAACTTTGCCTTCTTCCGGTAGGCTTTCACCTCCAGTTTATCTGACAGTTCCTTCATTATGGTCCGTCTTCTTTACTAACTAGCTTCTCCGTAAATTGAATGTCCTATTCCAGCCTCATCACAGGTCTTACCAACTCTCCAGTTTCTTCTGGTGTCGCTTGTCTGAGATACAGCATGATTGACATGAATATCAATATAATAACTGATACAGCAACGGATAAGACAAACATAAACAAATGTTAGTAAACATTTCCTTATAAATACCTTCAGGAATTACAAAACGCGTAAATGTAGCCTGTCTGTGGTTTTCCCCAGCACAATCACAGATCTGATTGCCCAAAACTGATTTGCCATCGCAGAGGTCTAAAATAAACTTTACTATTAACGTTTGAGATGCATAACGAAAGAAGAGAAGAAGGGCAACCGGGCTATACGAGGCAGTATAGGCAGTATTTGGTGAGATAACAGTGCAAACCAATGCTACTCTTTTAGGATATCCTTCACAATGAGTACCTCCCCATTATAGCCAAAGCAATGTCTCTGCCTCTTTCTCTCTCATTCCTACAATACCTCAGTCTATCCCGAACTGAACCCCTCCTACAGTTAAGCTTCTCGCTTAATACTTAAGGTTTTCGTAATCTCAACCTAATCCCCAAACCCTATCTGCCTCTCCCAGCAATTGACTCTCCATTCATCACCTCCTATAAAACCTTTCTATTCATTCCTTACTAATCAGGCACTCTACTTAAACCTTCCTGCGGCCCATCGCCTCCTTAACAAAGAAACTGCGGGGTAGGTGGGGTTGTGGGGCTACGGGGCTGCGGGGATGCGGGGGAAGGGTTCGAATTCCCATATACCCCACCTGCTGCATCTACGGGCTGCATTTACCCCACCTCCTACCCCGCCTACCCCACCTACCCCACCTAGCCCGCCTACCCCACCTAGTCCGCCTACCCCGCCTACCCCGCCTACTCACTTCATCAAGCCCCGCCGGTTCTGCCGCCCGGCAGCAGGCCTTTGATGCGGAGCTCCTCTTCCGTCATGTAGCCGAAATCGCTAAAATACCGTTTTCGGTATGCGGGGGCGGGGGCGGGGCGGGGGAGGGGTTGGAATTTTCAGAAGTGGCGTCGGCTTCCGCTTTGGCGGCTTCGGCCTCGGCGGCTTCGGCCTCAGCGGCTTCTTCCGCCCGTTCCGCTGCTGCCGATCTGCGGGTTCTGCGGGTGGTTTGTTTGGGTTTCGACTGGGCTTTGCGTTTTGCGGCCGCGGCTTTTCCGTTTCCGGCTCTTCCGTTGCCGGCTTTCCGTTGCCGGCACTTCCGTTGGCTCCAATGGTTCCTGTGTCAGATTCAGTATAGTAGCCGCCGGCATCCGAGACGTCCTCCTTGTACCCAATCGGCTATTTCCGACAGACGGGTCACAAAGAAACTGCGGGGTAGCGCCAATTCTGTGCATACCGGGGAATTTCCATTCACGTGATTTACCCCTCCCTCCCCCCGCTACCCCGCCAGAATATGCAGACTTTCCCTTTGTATCACCAGCGCCTGGGGCGCCAGCCGCAGATCCTCCACTACCCTTCCGGTATATTCCGCTTCCGGCAACTCCGGCCCCTCCGTCCCCTCCGTACTTCCAATATGGGAAACCGGATCACAAATCTCCTGGAACATCAAACCCCATTCGTATTCTCCTTTCTCCAAAAACACAACTGCCTTTTCCACAGTGAGCGACTCGCCCGGCTGGATCGGCGGATATACCGTTGTTTGCAGCACTCCGTCGAAGAAGATTTTGCGGTCGGAGCTGGCGAGCAGGTTGGCTTCCGTTGCTCCGACGACCGGAGATCCCATTTCGGAAGCGGAAGCGGAAGCGGAAGCGGAAGCGGAGGCGGCGGTGTCTTCCGAATCGAGCTTGATGTAGGAGGAGCTTACCCGATTCGGCTTCGGGATGCCGAATGCGGCTCGGCTGCGGAGCAGCGGCAGGTGGCGCAGCACGCCCTTGAGGGGCCGAGAGGTGCGGTTCGCGATTACCGTTTTGAGGCTGATGAACTCGTCTGTCGGCACGTGCCAGTGCGACCCGCTGTCCACAGACAGGGAGGTTTGAGTTTGTGGTGCCGCTTTATGCCGAAACTCTAATTTGCCGTGGCGGGCCGCCGACTGCCCGATTAGGCAGCGGGACACGCTGGTGGCCAGGCCGATGCTCTCCACCTGCAGGACGGAAATCATCGTCGGCGACAGCCGGATACCCCGCAGTTCCACATACCCGGACCGGCGATGCGGGGCATTACCCCGCATGCCCCGCATACCCCGCGTGCCCCGCATACCCCCCGCACCCCACTTGCCTGATTTGTCACCCGGCAGCACCTCCGTCCAAGTGCCGCGGATGTGCCGCAAAAGCTCCCGCCGGTACCAAAACGCCTCGCGGATGTGTTTTGTGTCCTCCAGAGAGTACGTCGGCCCGGCATTGTGCCGCCGCAGTTGCGGGCGCAAACTCGGAATCGGCGTCAGGGCGAAATTCTCGGGGAAATCGATCCGCCGCACCGGCAGCAGAAACCGCTTGCTCACCCGCGACGGGATCTCCGAGCGTACACAAAACGTTTGTGGTGCCGAGATGTCCCGATCGGGACAGTCAAACTCGTCCGAGCTGAACGGCACATCCGACATTTCCAGCTCCACAGTTAGGCTGTTCACCCAGTTGTTCCGCAGGTCAAGTATGAGCAGGCAGTAGTCGGAGATTTCCGGATTGGGAGACGGAGGGGGGGAGGGAGGGGCCGACGGAGAGGCGGAGGGAGTTGCCGGATTTGGAGCTGCCGATGCCGAACCTTCCGAATCCGGAATTGCCGATGTCGAGCTTACCAAATTCGGACCTGCCGATTCCGAGCTTGCCGAATCCGGAGCTGCTGAACCCCCATTTGCCAAATTGGGAGCTGCCGATGCCGAACCTTCCGAATCCGGAACTGCCCCCTCCCGCCCCGCCATCTTCTCCACAAACTCGGCCAGTGCCGCAAAACACTCATCCACAAACCCCTCCCCGTCCCGAAACGCAGTTACCGCATTCAGAAACTGCCGGCTCAGCGGCACAATATCGCACCCAGTCAGCTCCACACTCGAATTCACCGTTACCGTAAACGGAATCGCCAGCGACCGCAAAAACACACTCGGCTCCGCCGCCGGCTCCGCCGCGGCCCGCCGGTGGCCGTACTGCAGCTCCACAGACGCCGAGGTCATGCCGCGCTTGCCGAGAATCTCAAACCGGACGTCCCGCTGTTCCGCTGCCGCCAGTGCGGGGAACGCCCCGCCGACCAGCCGCACGGCCTGCTGCCGTAATAGGAAATACTCCAGCTCAAATACCTCATTCGGCGGCAAACTCGGGCCGGAGTTGCCGTTTTCGGCAAGCGCCGCCGCCAGCGGCTCTTCCGTCGAGTCGTGTACCGAAAGGCGGACAAAGTTTGCGTCCACGTGCTCGGAGTGGTTTACAAACAGCACGTCCACGGCGGCAGTTTCCCCTTCCAGCAGCATCATGCAGCCCTGCGGCAGGGACATGTCGGCAACGGAAACGAGCGGCTGCTGCGGAATGACGCGGAAGCGGAGAAAACGGCACGCGGCGCCGGGGAGGGTCGGGTAGAAGATGTCCGAAGTTTCTTCCGATAATTTCCGGTTTTTCCCTTTTACCCCGCTTACCCCGCCCCCGCCTACCCCACCTACCCCGCCCCACCCCGCCGCCGCAAAGCCGCCCACCGCCTTCACCTTCTCCGACAGCACCAGCGCCCGGTCCGCGCCCCGCGCCACAAGCGGGAAAAACTGTGGCGCAAGCCCCGCCACACTCAGCACACACCCCAAAACACAAAGACCCCCCGAGCCCCGCGGGCGCACACTGACGGTGGCGTCGGCGGTGGCGCAGGGCGGGATATGCGTGAACCGCGCCGCCCCGCTGTGGCGCAGCAGCACGGGGTTTTCGGCCCGAAGCGGCAATTCCGCCGGCAGCACCGCCGCCGCCAGCGGCTCCGCCGCCGTCACCAGCCGCACCGCCGTGACTGTGACGCCGAACGCAAACGGGTTTTGTACCGTGACGGTGAACTCTATTTCCTCGTCCTCCAGCAGAAACTCGGCTTTGCCGTTTGTGGCCGGCTTCGGCCCGGCAAACGGGTTGTACAAAAGCACGCCGTCCCCCGCGGGCGGATTGCCCTTTTCGGCCACCGGCTGCTCTTTAAGTTTGAGCCAGGAGCCGGCGGCGGCGGGGCGGATGTCCCGCACGATGTACGGATCCCAATACGGGAACTGCGCCACCGGCTGCGGCCCGCTTTGGGACATGTGGATGTGGCGCACGGCGGCGTGTATTGTGGCGTACAGTTTTGTTTGGGTCTGCTTGCCGAGCGTGTCGCCGAGCGCGTACAGCATGGCCGAAGTGTGGCGCAGCACCGCACACGGGTTTTGTGCCGCCTGCCACACGCCGAGGCCGATGCCGGCGGCGTTCTGCTGCAGTTTGCGCCACCCGGGCGGCACAACGGCATACGCGGCAACCGCGGCGGGGGAGGCGGGGGAGGGGTAGGTGGGGGAGGGGTAAGTGGGGGTTTGCCCCGCATTTGCCCCGCTTTGCCCCACAATAACCCCTCTTTCTCCCGCTTTCGGCCCGCCCTCCTTGACGTTTTCGGCATTCGCCCCTCTTTCCGCCTCCGCTTCCGCTTCCGTCCACGTGACTGTTCCCACCGCCTCCGGCACGCCGTACACGTGCAGCGTCTCCCTTAGCACTGCCGCAAACGCGTCCGCCGTCTCGGCCCCCAACAAATCCCCCGCCGCCTCGGCCCCGCCCCGCAGCCGCGGCAAAATTGTCACAAACAGCGTCCGCACCGCAAACGCCTGTTTGCGGCGGAACCCAATCAGGCCGTACACGCTGGCCATGCAGCAGTACAGATCGCATTTTTCCCGAAGCGGCAAAAAATCCAGCTGCAGCTGCGCCACAAACAGCAGCCCCACCAGCCGCGCCACCGTCGTCGGCGCCACAATCGTCGGCGCGTCGTATATCGCAGCGGGGTAGTTGGGGGTGCTGCGCCACCGGTCGTGGATTGCCGCATTGAGAAACTCGGCGTCAAACACATTCCCGTTGCGGAACAGCCGCGCCACCAGTTTTGCCGTTTTCAGCGCCAGCCCGGCACACAAACGCGTCGTCACCAAAGACTCGGCGTCGTTGCCGGGTAGTTGCGGGCCGACGGAGAGGAGCAGGTTTGTGGTGTGGAACACAAGCGCAGTGAACAGCTCCTGCAGCGCCTCAAACGCGGTGCTGGACGCGTTTGTGGCTGCCGCCTCGGCGTCCGGCGGCCCGTCGCTGCTCACCACGTTCAAATGCTGCGAGCCGAACGAGTCGGCGTGCGTGAACGAACTGCGGGGCGACCCCGCACCGAGCCCCGCCAGCCCCGCACCAAGCCCCGCATCGGACATGCTGTGGCGGGGCGGGTTGCCCGAAACGGCAGTGGCGGCGCTTTTAGTGCGGAACAGTTTGTGGATGCCGCCGCCGCCGGCCGGCTTGTCCCGCATGTCGGCAGCCACAAAGCCGCGCGGCACGCTCACCGGCTGGCCGATGCTCGCCAACAGCATGTACGCCACAAGCAAGCCGTCGATGGCGCCGACAAGCAGCGCCGAGTCGAGTGGCGTGCCGTAGTTGTTGTTGAGGCCCAAAAGGGAAACGCCGGTGGCTGAGGAGGCTGAGGAGGCTGAGGCGGAAGACGCGGAGATGCTTTTCCCACCGCCTGCTGCGCCACCTGCTGCGCCACCTGCTGCGCCACCAAAATTGCCCGATCCGGAAACACCCGTCACGTCGGCAAACGTCGGGTTGGCGTTGCCGATAATCACTCCGGCGGCCCGAAACTGCCCGATCGCCTCCATAAACTCATCCCGCGCCTGATTATAGTGGCCGGCAAGCAGGCAGCAGCCGGCCCGGAAGCGGGCTTTGCGGGCCGCCGAGATAATCGCGCGCCGTTCCGCGGCGGAGTAGTGCTGGATTTTCATCATTGTGTTGAGCGAGTCCACAGACATGCCCAGATCCGTGCCGAGGTTTACCGCATTCCCCACACCTGTCCCGCTTGCCCCGCTTGCCCCACCTGCCCCACTTACCCCGCCTGCCCCACCTGCTCCGCCGCTAAGCATGCGGGACAGGCGGTTCGAATTGCTCCGCCGCAAAACGCCCGCGGGGCCGGAACCGGAACCTAAACCGGAACCTAAATTGTACGGCTTGCCGCTGCGGGCCGACAGGTTCAGTACAGCGGAAGAGATCTGTGTCGTCGTACAGTACACGGCAAGCTCGGCAAGAAAATCCGTAGAAACATCACACATCACCGATTCCATTGTGGTGATGTTGGACTCTGCCGGCGGCGGGATCGGCAGGCAGTGCGGCACGTCCCACTCCGCTATTACCGCTTTCGGCACGTCAAACAGCAGCACTTTGTGCACAATGGCGGACACGTGACGGGCGCGGAGCGCGCACAAAGCCGCCGCCACCCCCGTCGGCGTCACCTCGGCACTGTATTTGCCGATGCCGAGCACACACAAAGTGCGGCGGCTGGGATCCAAATCCGAATAGTCCAATGCGGGGCTGTCGGTGGGGGCGGAGTACTGGAAATGGTAGAATATGCGGCCGGCGGGGTAGGAGTTCGGGGCGAAGAGGCCGCGTTCGGGCCGCTTGTCGGGAGTCACGTCGCCGAGCCGCACTTCGTAGGCCGAGGCGAGTCTGTTTGTGTACTGCCGCCACTCGTTTTGGGAAAAGGAGCCGACGCCGGTGTCACAAACAAGGGTGCGGATGCGGGCGGGGGACACAAACGCGTAGTCGTCAAGGACCGGCAGGCGGGGCGGAACGCGAGGCGGGACGCGGGGCGGAGTGCGGGGCGCATGCCGCAAAGACGGCTCTTCCGCTTCCGAAGCGCGGGGTTTCATTGGCGGATTCCGAAGCGCGCGGGGTCGTCAGGCATTCAGAGGGGTGGGGAAGGAGGAGAAGGAGGGGAAGGCAGGGTGGGGAAGGCGGGGTGGTTCGGGAAATGTCGGGACGGAATTGCCAAAAGTGGAACCGATGTTATCGCCGTTTTGGGGATCTCCGATTGTGGCGGAGTGGCAATGAGATCTGCCGGTTTGTTTATACTGCCAGACGATGAGATGCCGGCAGGATGTGATGTTTTGATGATGGGAGAGATTGGAAAGAACGCAGCCGGTGATGGGCGGAGTTGAGGTGCGTTTGTGTATAATGTGATGTAATAAGATATTTGGCAAAAAAGCAGTCGCAATTGAGGTTTCTGCTGTTGTTTTTATTGAATCAACTGGAGAATTTGGAATTGAAGGAAACGCCAGAAGAGAATTGAAATCAGAGCGAGAACGGAGCTGCGGGTATACGTAGGAAAATGCGTAGGGTGCATGGAGGTACATGGGACTGCATGGGAGGGGGGGATGCATGAAGACGGAGACAGGGGGGAGGTTGCTGTAGTGTATGATGGGCGAATGATTCTAGTGATAAGGGTCATTTATCAGTTAACTGCTCTGTTGCTAGTAGCAATTATAGACCATAGGGGTAGCATTATACAGATCTGTGATACAAACATTACATTACCTAAAGCATTAAGGATGTTGCGGGAGTATGCATATGTATGCGTTATTTGCATGTACCTGCATGACGAGGCATCAGGGCCGATAAAAGTGATAATGTCAACTCCTTGTCCGTGAGTTCTTTTTGCTGAATTGTTCTGTCCCCTGTAGCCAAAAGAACTGTTAGAGGCCTCAGGGAGCTAGTCTGTGAAGTTTCAAGTTACTAGAGTGATTCAAATGATTTTCATAGACTTCTTAGCGGGGAGCTCTTCTGCATCTCATCTCCAGCTGCAGAGGTACAGAAGGAGACGCGATGTTGGGCAATATGAGTTCGGAGGGAGTCGGAAGGAACGGCAAAAGCAGTAGGAGCGGAGCACAATAAAAGTAAGCAAAACATATAAGCTTCTCCAAAGACATTTATACAACTCTCCATTATCCGTTGTTTTCCTTTTCACTCCTCTCTTTCCCTCATCTTCCCTCCTCACGTCTCCCTTCACCTCCCCTCAAGTCTCCCCTCACCTCCCCTCACGTCTCCTTCCGTCCCACATCCAACCATCCCTTGCTCGACAAACTATGCTGTCATCGAAACAAGTACTGAGAGACAAAAGCAGAACTCTCAAATCAACTCCATCCATTTACTAATCACCACAACTTTTGCAGTCAAAGCGGCATCACCTCACCCTTCCCCCCATCCTTCTCCTCCTCCTCCCCTCCCCCTCCCGTCTCCTCCCCTCCACCGCCCACCCCACCTCCTGACCTGCAACTACATGCGGCTACCTGCAGTCCCTGCATACACCTGCATGCACCCCAAACTTTCCCCGCCCCGCCAAGTCATCTCCTTGTTTTACAGCGAAGGTAAACAATCAAAACAACTGTTGATATTTCACTCCCTATAATGAAAACATAAGTCCCTCTTTCGCCTCCAAAGGCACCCAACTTTTTGCTCTAATATTTCCCTTTTTCGCCTACAGGAAAGTTCGCTACAAAACCGGCTCTCCTGGCTACAGCCAACTGCTATTGTTGCTGGGGGAAAAAACATTACATCAGAGGTTTAAGTGAGGGGTCTGTCGAGTGAGTTGGGTATGTGGAAATGTGATGAACAAACTAACCTGTTTTCAGGGGATTGTTGCCCCAATTGCTATTTTAGCCTGCCAGACAGGAAAACACAGTAAAAACTTATCTTACCTTACAGGTAAACAATCTAAAACGGTATTACCTTCAATCAACACTTACTAACTACTACGACAGCTCATCTCAATTGTTTACCTCCCATCCTTTCCTTAGTCATTGAGACCCAAAGAAACATTACCTCCCACCCAAAAGAACATTCCCTTCGGCCATCTCCGATTTCACTTCCGATCATCTCCGATTGCACTTCCGACCATCTCCGATCTCAACTCCGATCTCAACTCCGATCCAACTCCGATCCCACCTCCGATCAAACCCCTCCCCAGGTCTCCTATCTCCGAACTAATCCCTCCGCTACCTCGGCATTCTCACCCCCTCCTCCCCATGGCCTCTCCCTATCAACAACCGCCGCCCGGCTACGGCCCGTCCCCCTACGGCTCTCCTTCCCCCTACGGTTCTCCTCCCCCTCACCCCAACTTCCAGCAGCAGCAGACGCAGTACTACGAACAGTACCAGTCCAACGGCACGGCCCCCGGCGGCTTCGGCGGCGGGAATGTGGAGAAGCCGCCGGATGTGCCGCCCGGCAAGCCGCAGGTCGGCGCAGACACGTTTGAGGACGCGTTCAAAGTCGACAAGCCGCGCTTCCACGACACGTGGGCTGCCGCGCTGTTTCTGTGCTTTCTGGGCGCGTTTGTGGCCCTGGCCGTGATTGGCGTGCGCGCGTACCGCGACACGCGCAGCTTCCAAGGCGACGGCATCTACGGCGCCGCAAACACGTCCTCCCTCAACACAAACGCCATCCTGCTGCTCGTGTTTGTCAGCGCCATCTCGTTCGCGTTCTCCCTGCTAATGCTGCTTGTGGCGCGCGCGTGGCCGCAGGGGTTTATTGTGGTTTGCCTTTTCGGCAACGTCGCCCTCGGCATCGGCCTGGCCGTGTGGTACTTTGTGGACGGCTTTATCGTCGGCGGCGTCATCTTTTTGGTCATTGCCCTTTTCAGCGCCTTCTGCTACTACACCATGCGCCACCGCATCCCGTTTGCGGTGGCGGTGCTGAAAACGGTAATCGACGGCATGCGCCGCTGCAAGTCCATCTACTTCACTTCCTTGTTTGGCGGCGTGTTTGCGCTCGCGTTTTCGTGTCTGCTGGCCGTCACAATCGTCGGTCTGTACATCAAATACGATCCGTACGAAAACAACCCCGGCTGCGATGTCGCCGGCGGCGGCTGCAGCTCGGCTAAGCTGACGGGTTTGCTGATTCTGGTGTTCTTTTGTGGCTTTTTCATTTCCGAAGTGATTATGAATGTGATCCACGTGACTGTGTCGGGAGTGTACGGAGTGTGGTACTACTGCTCCAAATCCGATCAGGGCATGCCGCGGTGGCCAGCGCTGGGCGCGCTCAAACGCGCTCTCACTTACTCCTTTGGGTCTATTTGTTTTGGGTCGTTTCTAGTGTCGCTGATTAAGCTTTTGCGGCTGCTGGTCAACACGGCTCGGAACGCGCAGGCCGAGGACGGCAATTTTTTCGCCGCGTGTTTCCTGCTTGTGATTGAGTGCTTTGTGTCGTGCATTGAGTGGGCGTTCCGGTACTTTAACCACTACGCGTATTCGTACATTGCCCTATACGGCAGGTCGTACCTCACATCCGCCCGCGACACGTGGGCCATTCTTAAGTACAAGGGCATAGACGCGCTCATAAATGACTGTTTTATCGACACGGCGCTGTCGTTCGCGTCTGTGTTCATCGGCTTTATCTGCGGCCTGTTTGCGTACCTGTACTTGCAGTACACAAAGCCGGCGTACAACAGCGACGGGGACTACAATGTGCCGCTTGTGGCGTTCTCGTTCCTGATTGCGGTGCAGTTCTGCCGAGTGGTGACGGCCGGGCTGCAGAGCGGCACGGCAACGTTTTTTATTGCCCTGGCGATGGATCCCGAGGTGTTCCGGCTCTCGTATCCGGACAGATTTGATGAGATCTTCCGGGCGTATCCGGAGGTGATGCGGCGGGTGCTGACGTCGGCAAATGCCGAGAGGGTTTGAGGAGTGGGAGGAAGCGGAAGGACGGAAGGACGGAAGGAAGGAAGGACGGAAGGGCGGAAGGAAAAGGATTGGACGGAAGGAACGGAAGAGGCTGATAAGACCGACAAGACGGGTGACGCAGATGAGGCAGAATGAGACGGAAGGACGGAAGGACGGATGAGGCGGATGGGCGGAAGGACGGAAGGACGGATGAGGCTGATAAGACGGATGAGGCGGAAGAGACGGAAAAAGACGGATAAGACGGATGAAGGGAGTCGGGTGTTAGGAGGAGCAGACTCCCAGACAGTCCCTCTTAATACCCTCAAGGGAGTCTGCAATGAAATGTGGAGGCTGAATAGAAATGTGGAGACTGCATGGAAATGCTAAAAAGGGGCTCTCACGTCTACTGCGTCTCTTCACTGTGTCTCTTCCTTTGACCATGAAACTGTATGTGTGCTTTGCTTTTTCCGTTGTTGAGCATTCAGAAGGAAGAGAGAATCAGAATCATTCTGCGGAACCTGTCTCAGGTGACTGTTTTGGGAGCCAAGGGGAATATCGGCTAGCCGTTTTGTCTGTGCTGTTGAAGCTGAAGTTTTAGGGAAGTGAAGAGATTTGATACGATCTTTGGACACCGCCAGCCGCCTTCTGCTGAGACCTCTAGAGTTTGAGTGAGATTTGTTTTAGTTTGCTATTGTTTGTTTGAGTTTGTATGAGTATTCATTAAAAGCTAATATTTGTATAGAGAAAGAGAAAATAACCGAGAAAGGGGACGGCGATCTCTGAAATGATAACCGATTTCTGAATTGAACTGCATGTTTTTTTAGCTGTATTGTTTTCAAGCAGGAATGTGGGGTTATAAGGGGTTGGCGGTAGGGTTCTATTGCTGCTGGAAAGAACAATCAAAAATGCAGAGTCAGAGTTGTGGTGATGACAGATATTGAGAACGGAAATATCTCTGCTAGATGATTCTCACTTACCTGTTTCAGCTATGCAAGGACTGACTGATCGGTATGTTCGGAAAGAGTAGCTGAAGAAGATGAAGAGCATACCTTGAAAGGAGCAGTTGGAAAAGGAAGCAAAAGAGGGTCCAAAGAATATAATATGAGAAGAGGAAGAGGAAGAAAAGAAGGAGAGGAACGGATGTGAGCAAACGTTAGAAGCGTCATTCTGAAAGCCAAGGGAAAGGAAACCCGGTTTGACAAGTTGAAGCTGGCTGAGGCTGGCTGAGGATAGATTGCAACAGATAATATCGGACGGGAAGACTGTATATGGCCGAATATTCTCACGATCTGGCAAGCGTTTGACGTGTAATGCCAAAGAAGAAAGGCTACAATTGAAATTGCGATCTTGCTAGATTTTATTCTTATGTGAAATATCGTACAGGAGTATAGAAGAGCTCTTTTTGGTCATTTTGCTGATATGCTAATTGTTTGTGTGGTTTGGGTGCTGTTGATTCTATTTTCTCAAGATGATGAGAATCATCTTGCAGGCATTACAGCATTAGAAAGGTGGTCAAACAGTCATTTCTATATACAGCCTCGTCTCTCTATCGTCTCTCATTTCTCATTTCTCATCTTATCTCTCATTTCATCTCTTTTTTCTCATCTCTCATTTCCAATTTCTTATTTCTCATCTCATCTTCCATCTCATCTCTCATTTTCTCATCTCATCTCATTCCTCTTTTCTCATTTCCTCATCTCTCATTTCTCATCTCATTTCGTCCCTCATCTCTCTATAGTCCCAACTTCCGTCCATATCAATCTCCAGTTTCAAACATTTCCTCTTTACGACACACGTGGTTTTTTGGGAATGACACACCAAATGTGTTCCACCTCAAATGCAGCTACTTTCCCTCTCCTTCTATCCATTGTAACATCTCCCTCAAATGCCTCCTTTCTCCACCCTTCATTCCTCCTTTCCTACTTGATTCTTCCCCATGTACCTTCTCTCATTACTTGTCAATACTTCACCTTCCCTGTTTTCAAGACTCCCCTTTATATTCTCTCCTTACTTCCCTGCACCTTTTCTATACCAACACTTTCCACATTCTTACACTCCAATAATGCTTGTTTTCTCTTCGGTGTCTGGGCTGGATGAGCTCGCAAAGCGGAAGGAGCCATTTTCGTAATTCTTTCACATCCAGTGGACTCCGTTCCATCCAAAAAGACTACTCGACGAGCAAATCTCGGCCTGTCTGATGAGCGGACTGTCGTGTCACCCGCTATAGGACGAGAGAATATACGCAATCGCTCCCTTTTGTAGTTAGAGGGAATTGAGATATTCAAGTTCACAATGTGATGTCAGACTCAAATGGTCCTCCTTCCTTCTATCTGCTTCCTCAAATCCTCCCCATCCCAGCTATGGCAGTGTGTTGAGCTGCTCATAAGCTTGGAGAATGCCAAACTCCTATTTGTTCTTAGCACAGAAAATGCTTGACGAGAGACATAAAAATTCACGAAATGTCAGGAAGTGTCAAGAAAAGCAAACGTGTCTGTCCGGTCCATCTCACAAGTATACTGTGAATTCACGCCTCCGGTATCTGGCGGTTCGGGTTGCAACGGCTCTGCATACCGGCTACTCGGCCTCCCACCTTCCCCCTTCGGCACATCCGCCATCGTTTCCGCAATCCCTCCGCCATCTTCTCCTGATCTCGACCCATCGCTACTCTCCTTGAACGTCACGTCTCATCTCGCGCCTGATCTCTCGACATCCCCTCCCTCTCATCTCTCGACACCCCCTCCCTCTCATCTATTATCTCTCAGCTTCCCCCCAGTCTATCTCTCAACCTCCCCCCTCAGGAAAAGCGGAACGGAACCCCCGCCTCCCCGCTTGCCCCGCCAAACTGGCTCCGCGGGGTAATGTTCTTCCGGCTGTAGTACGCCACAAAGTCCTTCACCGCCGACTTGATCCGCCGGAAGTCGTTCGACCCCAGCGCCGTCTCCACTGTCCGCATCACCTTCGCCTCCTCGGCCCCATTAACCGTACCCTCCGGCAGGCACTTAATCGCCGCTCCGAACCACCGCAGCGCCTCGGCTTTGCTCCCGGCACATTCCGTCCCCGGCACCCCCGCCGCCACCAGCTTCATCGCCCGCACCATCACATCCGTCGCCTCGCTCTGCACATCCCTCGGGAAATTGAATATCATGCCGTGCAAACACCGGGCCAGCAGCTCCTGGCCCTGCCCCGCCACAAACTTGTACATACAAACGCGGATCTCGGGAGGGGTCGCCGGCAGACTCGGCAGCGACACCGGCGGCATCTCCTCCCCCCACGAAACCAGATCCGACAGGAAATGCAAAACAGCAATCAGCGGGTCCACAGTATGCAGCGAAAGACTGATCATCGCCACCTGGAAACTCGGCGTTAGCAAATCGCTGGGGATAAGCTTGAACGGGAAATAGGACAGCACGTCAAACAGCATGCGGAAGAAATCCTCAATCAGATCCGACACGTCAGCCACATTCGACTGCTTCTCGTTCAGCGAGGCTTGGAAAAACCGGAAAAACTCCTCAATCTGCGAGCGGGCAAACAGCCACACGGAAGTCCGGGTCGGCTCGTCAAACACCTCCGCATCCGAGTACCGGTTGACTAGGTGTCCGGTAACCCATAGGTAGCATCCGAAATGGGTGTATTTGAACCCTTCGGATAAAAGGGCGGCAAACTCGCCAAGCAGCGGCAGCAGTTCCCGGTTGAAGGAGGACATGAGCGTTTTCAGCAGTTTGAGGCTCCGTTCCGAGACGATGGAGGAGGCGCCGTAGACGCGGATGACGGACTGGATGAGGTGCCACACGCGGGACAGGAAGGAGAAGAAGACGGCGGCGGGTTCGGAAGCGGAAGCGGAAGCGGAAGCGGAAGCGGAGCCGGAAG
>JAKTWI010000429.1:9328-20213 GCA_030561065.1 Sporopachydermia cereana | reverse complement strand
TATTTTTATCTTATTATTGCCCCACAAGAGGCCAAACTGTGGGTGCACCGCAACATGGCTGGCTTGGCTTTTGGAGAGGATAAACTGTAAGAGTGGGAGGTTGGCGCCAAATTATTCTGGTAGTTTGGCTGTTGAAAGTGCGTAGTTGGAAGTGCGTAGTTGGAAGTGCGTAGTTGGAAGTGCGTAGTTGGAAGTGCGTAGTTGGAAGTGCGTAGTTGGAAGTGCGTAGTTGGAAGTGCGTAGTTGGAAGTGTATAGCTGGAAGTATTTAGTGAGAGAGGGGTGAAAAGCTTCATAATAGGTCTACGCAGATTTTCGAGTCTCAATAGAACGATAATACGAACTAACTAGAGCAAGTAAATCAAACCTTTGCCCGATAATATCTCCAATACAAGCCGATTTCAGGAACAACGTTCTCCTACAGAAGCATGTTTATGCCTTGCCACAACACAGTTTACATGAGCTCGAAACTCCTCCTATCAACACACAGCGTCCACTACAAAAGCCTCCAGTCTATCCATCCACACCGTAAAACAGCACTTTTCTCCTCCTAGTTTCCCATCATTTGTCCCTTCTATTTCCCTACAATTCCCACTCTACTCCCACTCTACTCCAATTCCCATTCCCGTCTCTTGTCACCCACGGCATATCTCCTGCATGTCTGCCCTTCCTTTCTCTGGCGGCCAGTTGCTGAATTTGACTTTGGGCTTTCCCTGCACGAGGCTGCCGGACGGCAAACCAAACAGGCCCGTGCCGAAAAGTCTCGGGATTTCTTTAGTCAGCTGGGGCTGCTTTGCCAGGGTTTCCCTTTACTTGTTTGCTGGATATTTATTCATTTTTTTTTTGTAGTAATGGTTTGTGAGAAAGTGGCTGGAGAAACCGGTTGGATATATCTGATATCCACTCAGCAGCAACACACATTTAGCGGACAGACAGTGTAGAGTGAAGTGAAGTACTTTGAGATCTTTTCTAGAAGCGGCATATTGTTGACTCTCCGCTTTTTCCTGCCGCGGGGGACATTTGATTGGGAATTTTGCAGTGTGTGAGAAGTGCGGGCGCGAAAAGGTGCTGGTGTTTGTCGTTTGAGGTTCAGGTTGTATGGAACTGTTGATGGATACCAGGGCTTTTGACGCGGAAGAGATTGGATTCCGGCGACCGACAGGGAAACTCACTGGAAAAGGACAAAGCTGACGGCAGTTGAATGGAGAAACCGCAGCAGTAGAAGCAGCAGCAGCAACAGCAGAACAAAAGCTCTCAACAACGAAAAGGACAGATTTATACCAGGAGACAAACGATACGGACTGGTAGATAAGGGGTACTGTAAAGTGTTATATGCCTAGGTGTTATATGCCTCTACTGGAGATAGAGGTGTGTGAGAGGTGTTACAGATATCTCAACAGCAGGAGTCAACCTGCTCATTATTACAGCGACAAGTGAGGAGTGGCCAGGATCAGGCAGAAGTAAAACTAGGGAAGGAAGCGAAAGATAGGAATCAGCGGGTGAAACAAAGGAGTCAAACGAAACAAACGAAACAAAGAAAACAGCAATCCAGGCGAAAGGAGCAAAGGAACACGAGACTGAGCCTCACCACACAACTCTTCACCTCAACAATAAACCTAAACCTATCCCTTGAATGTTTAATCAAACGATGGGCATGGCCAGCAACCTGTTTGAGAAAGTGACCCCCTATATTCCGTTCTCAGCTTTTTCTGGTGAGATTACGTCACATACAGGCAGCATGACCGAATCAAACACATCCCCCAAGACCACAAGGACGCCATCGGCCCCATTGTCGAATGCGGCTCCGAAACCAGCGGATGGCAGGCCTGGAGACCAGCCGGACAGTGCCGCAGCTCCGGAAAAGCCGGCAACCAGTTCCGGGAAACCTATTCACAGCATTTTGAAAAACGGTTCCAACTACAGGCCGCCGGAGTCTCTCGGAGCGCCTGTGGTCAAAGCCAACAAAGACCCCATTTCGCTCCCCAGCGCCATCACTTCTAGAAAACCTCAAACAAGAGAGAAACCCTACAGCGCTTTGACGGCACTGAATATCAATTCCGAGCCTGCGGAGGCTGCCCATTTGAACATCCCACCCCACCGGGTTTTCTCTCCCGAAAGCCTGGCGGCCCACGACGAGGATGTGGAAATGAACAGCTACTCGGAAGGACCTGCCGGGAGCTTCAGAAGCATAGGCGGGGATATTGTGCCTGAGGAAGACGAGGAGGACGACGAAGAAGACGACGATGACGACGATATGGTCTGTAAACACCCGGAAGCAGAAGAAGACGAACACGACTACTGCCAGGGGGGCTATCATCCTGTGCAGATTGGCGAGAAGTTCAAGAACGGAAGGTACACAGTATGCCGCAAGCTGGGCTGGGGCCACTTCTCTACAGTATGGCTGGCAGTGGACAACGAGTATGAGAAGCACGAGGGGGCCCATAAACACGTGGCACTGAAAGTAGTGCGGTCGGCGAAAAGGTACACTGAGACGGCGCTGGATGAGGTGAAGCTGCTGCAGAAGATATCCGAGTCGAAACAGAACCATCCGGGGCATAACTATGTCGTGAAGCTTTTGGACTCTTTTTTCCATACCGGTCGCCACGGCACTCATGTGTGTATGGTGTTTGAGGTGCTGGGGGAGAATCTGCTGGAGCTGATTCGCCAGCATAAACACCGGGGGATTCCCATGCCGCTGGTGAAGCAAATCACTAAGCAGATGCTGTTGGCGCTGGACTTCATACACCGCGAATGCGGCGTCATACACACTGATTTGAAGCCGGAGAACGTGCTGCTGGACTTGGGCAACGTGGAAGAGGTGATTGAGATTGTGGAACGGATGGACCGGGAAAAGAAACTGGCTAAACGGATCGCCAAGCAGGAACGGCGGCAGCTCGCCATGCGGAACAGCAACTCGGAAAGTGTCAGCAGCGACAAAAGCGTCAGCTGTGAACCTGGCACCCGCGGCATCTCGGACTCGCTGTCCAAAAGCCCGGGGTCCGTCTGCTTTTTCTCCCAAGGCACCCAGCAGTCTGTCGACATTCCAGCTAGTCACAAGATGGACGTCACCTCCAGCTCGGAAAGCCTCAACACCATCTCGTCTAAGAACAACGGCAGCAGTGGCGGCGTCTCGGGATCTGCCGCGGCAAGTTCTGTGGGCCGTAAGGGCCGGCGGTCTCGGCGGCCTACTCTGATTACCAATTCCCAGCCGCTGCCGTCGCCTCTTCGCACACATTTGAATGGCTCAAGCTACAACCCGGAGCTGTCTATGTCGCAACTGCTGCCGAAGAATGCTTCGGCTGGCGGAACGGAGGGGTCGGCTACAGACGACGGTACGATTGCCCGGTCGCTCTCTTCATTCTCTATATCCTCTGAGCGGCCCGTGCGGCCTGTGTCGCTCTCCACATCTTCCATCAACGATCCTTCCTGCTGCACCAATGCGTGCTATTCCCCGCAGAGCGCCAGAACAGACAGCCACAATGCAGCTGTGTTTCCTATGGAGTCGCCGCCATCGAACCCAATCGCCAATACCCCAGCGCTGGAAGATATCATTTCGGTTAAGATTGCCGATCTGGGCAACTCGTGCTGGGTGTATCGCCACTTTACAGACGATATCCAAACCCGGCAGTACCGGGCTCCGGAAATTATAGTCGGCGCCTACTGGGGCTGTTCTGCCGATATCTGGTCGCTGGCGTGTTTGGTGTTTGAGCTGATCACTGGGGACTATTTGTTTGATCCCCAGTCGGGTCGCTCGTACTCAAAGGACGATGACCATGTTGCCCAGATCATTGAGCTTCTGGGCCGCTTCCCTAATACGCTACTTAGGGAAGGTCGCTGGTCCCGGGATATTTTCAATTCCCGAGGTGAGTTGCGAAGGATCACTAAATTGAAGCCTTGGGGCCTTTGCGAAGTGCTGATCAAGAAGTATGGGTTTTCGGAGAAGGATGCGGCTGAGCTGTCTGACTTTCTGCTGCCGATGCTGGAGTTGTCTCCGGAAAAGAGAGCAGACGCAGGAGGTATGTTGAATCATCCCTGGCTGAAGGATACGAAGGGTCTTCAGAACATTGATACGTCTTCGATCAATCGACCTGTGAAGGGCAGTGGCAGAGACATTCCCGGATGGTACTATGAGGTGCGGCGGAGTCATCATCGTCAGGGATAGAACGGATGGAGTTTGACTGGGATGTGTGTAAAGTAGCGCGGGAAATGATTTAGATGTACGGGTTGCAGTAAAGTCAGTGTAATGGTACAATATGAGTCATTGATTTATTTCAGCGGGCTAAATCGGAAACTGTAGACATGGCATCAGTCAGCAGCTTGCTGTACAAGAAATTGTGTAAAAGGAAGTAAAGACATTATTTGAGCTATGTGATACTGAAGTTGGTCTCTAGAATGAAACATTGCGCTCCAGATACAAGGAATGAACACGAACCAACTGTTGATACGCATAAAACTAAAATACAGACAGTAAGAACAACGCTGCCAAACCAAGGACCCCAGACATGGGGGCCGCGGCAAATGCAGCGTCTTCTGACTCAGAAGATGAAGAAGTGGCAGTACTCGAAGCCGCCTGAGAAGAAGACGAAGAGGAGCTCTCCTCGCCCGTCTGGAGACCGCTGGGTCTGTTGATCTGGTTATCAGTACTGAACACCACGGCCGTATCCTTGATCTCGTTGCCATTAACATCGTAGATCTTATACTTGGAGGTATTGGACTGCAGTTCAATGATCTGGCCTCTGTTAGTAAGGGATGTGCCGTTGACAAGCAGCTCGTCCAGACCGCCAGGCTGAACAGGTAACGTGAAGTTGGCATCGAACTCCGAATAGATCGACTCGATATAAGACTTGGAGCAGTTGCTGGGCTTGTTCTCAACGACTTCAGACTCGTAAACAGTGGCAAGGTCAATCTTGTTGTACTGCTTCTGCAGGTTGAGGAAATCCTGCAACAAGCGAACAGAACCATCGGACTCAATCTCGACTAAACCATAGTTGGAGACCTCCTGGTTGTATTCGTACACCAATCCTCCAGAGAAAGAATCGTTCAAACCACTGTAAAGACCCTCAGACACTTCGTCAAAAGTCCGGGGAGAGTTCAGGTTGCAACCGTACTCAGAGAAAAAAATAGGAATCGAGCTGTTGACAAACGTATCATGGAGAGCAGCGTAACCAGAGGATTGCCAGTCAGAAGTGCCAGAGCACCATTCGTACGAGTTGAGACCGAAGAAGTCAGACCGCGACTCATCGTCTCCGCACTGCAAGTAGTCCCAAGTGGCAATTCTCAGAGTCTTGTCGTCGGCAGCAGAGTAGCCCACAGGGATAGTCCGATTGGCGTGGTTGGCGATATACTGCTTCATGTCTCTTTGGACCGCCCGAATATACTTGGGATCAACGGCAGCAGATCTCTCATCGTTGATGACCTCATTGCCAGAAAAGAACCCGGCAAGATTGGGATAGTCCTTGAATGCATCAATTACCTTGAACACTCGGTCCAAGTACCACCAGTTGTAACTCGAGGCCGGATCGTACCGGTGGATCGACTCGTTATCTCCGGGCGCGTTCACATCCAGGAACAAGTAGATACCGGCCGCATTGAAAATAGACATACACGCATCGTGATTCAGCTCCGGGTTTACTGTATATACTCTGATGGTGTTGACTCCCAGCTGCTGGAGCACAAAGGCATCGCGGAGACAGATCTCCTCATCGGAAAGAACATCAGAGCCAGAATCGGCATCGTAGCCGGAGGATCCTCCCGGCTGGTAGTCAACACCAATCACGGAGAACACTTCTCCTTCGTCGTTGGCATCCAAAGCCGGGCGGATGAATCTGTTGCCTTTGACGGTCAGCGGGATGAGTGCGTTGGCACTGGCAAGCAGGGTGGCTGCTCCAGCAACAACAACAGCAGAGAATCTCATTGTAGTCAAATATCTTTCAGCAAAAAATATGCAGCAGGCGAAGGGCGTCAGAAAGTGTATACTATCAATACTCCCCGACCCGAACGCGTCACTAGTATTTGATCTTAAGCCGTGTCTAAGTAAGCGAATGTGGTTTCGGTCTCAAGTCACAAGAGATGTGATTTGATCGCGAGTTTTGGCTACAGCTGAAAAGTCCTTCTTTGTATGTATCACTCAGGCTTCAGTTTGATTTATTGTTTCTCTGATATTCTTGACCTACAAATAAACAAGCAATCACCAAATAGAAGCCTGTGTGTTTGCTGGGACGGGTTTAGAGTTTGATTCCCAGGTTATACTCCAAACGTTATTTGGAAAAGAAGACACTTTAATGCAGGGAAAGAATAACGGTATTTCAAGGATTCGAATGCTCGAAGTCAAGTCGCTGTTGTAATAAAAAGATGAGATGGCGAAAGGACAAACATGTACTTTATGAAGGGTATGAAACTTGCTGCAAGAAGGAAACTTTCGAGACGAAAGAAGGGAGCTGAGTGCATGCTTCAGATGCTAGGCGAAAGGCGGGGTGAAGAGGCTCAAAGCTTGGAGAAGGAAAGTCAAGTAAAACTCACGCGTTGTGCGACTAAACTGAAGGATGATCAACTGTGGTTTCAGAGCAATACTACAAAGCCAGTTGAAAATGCATAGAAACTGCTAACCTTTGCAGTAACTCAGATGAGCAAATGGATGTGTTGTAACTCGGTCATCGTTATCACTATCAGAGATTTAACTCGACGAGCTCTAAGCATTCTGCCGCCAGTATATTCTCCAAATTCTGACGTTCGCAGAACCCATCCCTTCAACTGCTTTGAAACACATTTGACTCATGCAAAGTCATGGCTTTGGCACACTCATTTATTTATCAGTTACAGTAGAAGAACACCATCTGGGATCACTTTCTTTCCAACCTGCTCCTCAGTTCTCTCCGTGCGCGTTCATCGGAACCACATCTCGGCGGACATTTACCGGACACTCGGCTGACCCCCGAAGCACCGGCAATATGGATTACCTAAACATAAATACAGTCCAACATGATCTCCGGTATTCGCTTCATTCAACATTGCGTCTCTTCGTGTCAAAAGATTATTACTTAGCGTGAAGCTACCAGACACTTTACATATTTTCTTGTACACCATCAAGATGTGCAATTAACAGTAGAATCTGTAGAGGGTGGGAATATGATAGCTGTGAAGTGATTTCAAGCAGTTAAAGCACCTAATACACGGCTATTTTGGCTCTGAAGCTTCTCATTTGAGTCCTTGCTACAGCCATCCCAAATACTCCATTCAACCCTCAGAAGCTCTGGATACCCTCCACTATGCCTATGCAGGATGGGATTTGTCCTGCCTGGCTCCCCGCTGTATCGCGAGTCCTTTGGGGCATATAAAAAGCATGGGCGGTATGACTCAAAACGGAGCATAGAATCCCAGAACTCAGGCAGCTGTGTCATCAAGCCACATGGCAAGAGAGCGCGTCGGGATCCCCACAATGTCCGATTTGGTATGAGCAAAGTAGAGCGGATTGCTCTTTTAAGGGCCCACCCTGAGTTAGCTGGAAAGCCAATGTCGGAGATTGTGAATATTCTCAGTACAGCTCAAAAGCCCATAGAATTAGACGACAGCATTAATAGTGTGGACACTGAGGCTCTTGATGACACACCAACAAAACGCAAATCCCAGACGGTCAGTGATAGACGTCTCAAGACTGAGAGTACAGTTTCGGAGAGGCTCAGCTTGCTGAGTTTACCCGCCGAACTGTTAGAGAAGATATTACTCCTATCGGCGAACATCCAACTTGCATACACCTGCCGCGATCTCCATGAGGTGATCTTCCATCATAGACCTACACTCCAAAGGCTCGCTGAGCAAATGGTGCTGGAGTTCCCTGTGCGTCGGTTCTACTGCTCCAAATGCAGGAAGGCATTACGGGGAGCTGATTTGGAGAATATGGAGGATTTACGGCAGATCCGTATTCTGCCGTTCTATACACTGAAGTACAAGTTTGTGCTGGATTTTCTCCCTCAACTGAAAGTCGACCGCATTTTGGATTTCCCTCTGACAGATCCTGACCCTGAGATCGAACTGGAGCTGATGTCCAAACCGATCACCCGCTGGATCAAGCGGGCAGCACGCACACGACTGGAAATACCGCGAAGTATATACCAAGAAGGACTCATCAGTCCCAACCTGCCCTTGCTGCTTCAACTGAGATCTTTGGGCCTGTTTATCGAGCACCTAGACGAGTTTATCAGCCAATATCTTGATGAACTATACAGTGCTGAACGGAAGGTGCCCGAAGCGACTGTCAATTCTCGGGTCAAAAGCGCTCTCCGATTAGGAGTGTCTTCCAGTGCCGAGATTGAGTTTGAGCCGCTATCTAGCGAGGGAACTGATACGCAGGACTTGAGTGATGATGAGTCTCGTACTGCGGAAGGAGGACGCGATGAAACCCCCACGACAGATTTGACCTCAGATGAACCTCACGCGTCTCCTCAGAGAAGCCCTCTGAGTGTACTCTTACAACATTTTACTGAAAACCCAGCAACTTGCCTGAACAGTGCCTGTGTGCGCAGAACGCGTCGGCTGAACCGGATACTGAAATCGCGCATCTACTGCAAAATCCATACTGCCGCCCCGATTCTGAAAGCATTACAAAAAAAACAGCTGGAAGTTGCCACACTACTATGTTCTCACGTGGCAGAAGAATCGGTCAAACATGTTTGGGATGAAATCAGTGAGTACATCAGGACGATGAAAGACACAGTCCTACTAGACTGGGCACATGGCCTGGATATGCATTTGTCCCTTTGAGGAGTGGCTCACCTTGACGTCTTTTTCTTTACATCACACTCTCAACATCCATCAGTTGCATCACCCTCTAACCAACTCTGTATATTAGCCCTGCAATTATCTAAAAATAAATGCAGCCACACACATATATCACGAATATTATATACTACCCATAACCCCTTCACCCATGAGGTACAAATACCAGTTCTGATCCCTTTGAACCTGCAAGCTTTACCAATTCTACAGAAGCTCATCACGAGCCTCGTAGTCGCTCAGCTGCTGTTGAATCTGAGTTGGCTGTTGGGAAAGCTGAGGCTGGTTATGTAGCGGCAGATTGTACTCGGCAAACCAAGGATGGCTCAGAGCTTGATGGGCAGATATCCGAACCTCAGGCCGCATCTGCAACAGCGACTGAAGCAGATTCAACGCCAGAGAGTCGATATTGTGAATGATAGACCGCAGATCCTGCGGGATAAATACCTGGAAGTTGGGTTTATAGTTGGGCAGACTGCTGACACCGGGCCAGGTCCGCTCATTGGGAGTTCCCATCAGTCTGAAGATCTTCAGCAGCTGATCATCATTTGACGATCCCGGAAACAGCGGTCTGCCAGTGAACATTTCGGCCAAAATACACCCCGCAGACCAGATATCAATCGAGGTGGAGTAGTTTCGAGAGCCCATAAGGACATCGGGCGCTCGGTACCACAGAGTAACAACCTCGTTGGAGAATGTGTTCACTGGAATCCCAAAAGCCCGGGCTAAACCAAAATCACCCAGCTTCAACTGCCCCTTGCTGTTGATAAGCAGGTTCTGGGGTTTCAGATCGCGGTGCAGTACTCTGTTATCATGGCAGAAAGCAATCCCTCGAAGCAACTGGAACATGAAGCTCTTCACCAGCTTGGGATCCAACGCTCCCTGATTGCCATGCATGTCCATATACTTCTTCAGGTCTTTGTCCATGTACTCAAACACCAGAGTAAGCTTGTTTTCAGTGTGGATAACATCATACAGGGTCATGATGTTTTCATGCTTCAGCTCCTTCATCAGAGAGATCTCTCTGATAGCTGTTGAGGGCGTGCCTTCTTCCGAGTCAAGGGAAATCTCCTTCAGGGCCACCAGGGCGCCTGTCGTTCGATTGCGCCCTTTATAAACCGTGGCATAGGTGCCCTCCCCCAGCTTCTCCAGCCTTCAGTAGATGATTGAATGGTTAGTACAGAGGTTTTGTCTCAGATATTCATCCCAAGATACCAAGCCAAACGGGTCATTTAGTATGGGAGAATCTCAAATCTATCGCAGCCATGGCTATCATCAAACAAATACTCCTGAATCTGCCTCTCCAGCAGCCAACTCCTTCTCTGTCCTCCTCTCCATCCTGAACCTTTCAGCAACTTACTGTTGAAACCTGCATCAAAAGTGTTAGCAAAATTAATCCACTCTTTCTACTTGTCTAATCAACCCCCCCTTCCCCCTCCTGCGCTTCTCATCGCTACCTACTGTGATACTCCACCGCTCATGTCTTGTAACCTCAACTATCTGACATCAACAAAGAGTCTACCTATTCAGCCCATACAAAAACGCGCAAGGACAAAAACCTAAATCACGACCTCAACATCAAACCCTCATCAACCCTCCAACTATTCCCCCGCCGTATTCCACCCGCCTGTGTCGCCAGAATATATTCTGTATTCTTTCTTTCCGTCTTCCAGCCTCCACAGTGTCGCAGCCACTCTGTAGAGCTTCAAGTGCCAGTTGCCCAAAACGGCAACACCTGGGATGGAGAGTGTTTTTGATGACGTGATTGGAATTATGGGCCTGCTCGCCAACATGAAGTGCAAATGAGAGAATAGAATGAATGTATTGAGGATGGGGTCTGTTTGGAGGGAGGAAGAAAATAGAAGACAGTGAGTTGTAGGCGGGGAGTATGAAGGTTGACTGGTTATAAGTCCAGACTTGAGCGTACAATAGCTGATAGTTGAAAGTAAGAGGTTGGGCTGTTGGGTTGATGGCGAACTTGAGAATGAATTGGACTCTGAGTCGGACATTGAACAGGACTTGATGTGTATATAAACGAGAGCTACTGGCAAAAGAACAGCTGACATTCTATCTCGAGATTACTTAGAGGCTCTTTCTGAATGTCAATACTGAAAACC